>VHIU01000140.1:0-79623 GCA_010577795.1 Isatis tinctoria
CATGTAAAATCTAAAAGGCACGTCTCATACAAAATCGCTTAGAAACTTCCAAAATCTAGGTATCATATGCTTTAATATATACAGAGGCAGTTTGTTTTTGTAGGCTAGTAAATGTTTTTAACTTGACAAGCTGGTATGCAACTAATATATAGGCCTTTCGCTTTTAAAAAACTTATATATAGGCATATATTGATAAATAATGTATTTTACGTCGGGGAAAAGCAATGCATGAAGTCGCCCTCAACAATAGAATCATTGCAATTTGCTGAAAGAAAATTGCATTTTCAGAAAATAAAAAATGGCACTAAAGGCAGATAAGGAGCCATGAACATGATATCCTTTTAAGTTAGTGATGCGATGCATGCAAAACATTTTGATATATGCATATCCGACTACGACTTTCATGGTCCCTATTTGATACTATTCAGTTTTACATTAGTTATTATTTATATATGTAGGTCCCTCAGTGGTAGAATATAAATATTAAGATGTTGATATGTGAGATAGAACACCACTTTCATATGCTAGCCAAAAATATGGATAATCTATAGCAACCGTAGACGCTATCCATTTGGTATATTTTTTAGGTATCTAATTGAACGTATCTAACAGCATCAGCTACATTACAATGAAGTTAGTATATATCCCCACTAAAAAAAGAACATTAATCTTGTGACTTAAAATGCTTTGGGTCGCAAAATTGACATCAAACCGTAAAGAGAAGACGTGCATGAGATGATTGTAAAGTTTTCATGGGGTAGTGTCTCATTGAGTTTCCTCCATTTAGAAAAACTCTTATTTTTCTCGGCATAATGTCCTTTTCTATTATATCATCGATTTATCTACAACTACTTTATCTTTCTGGAACGTATATTTTCAGCTTACATCTACCAAAATATTGTGAAAATAAAGCTACTAAATATAAGAGCAGGAGAAAATGATAGTAAATTATAGCAGGATGGTTTGACACGTTTTAAATTAAAACATTGGTTGGATCTAACGATCGATTTAGTTTCTATAATGTTTAATTTTCTTTGTGTACATTTGATTATTCAATTAAATCACTCGATTTTAATTTTGATCTAATATGGACTCGTGAAATATTATTATGTACCATGACTTGAATACTCAGACATTACATTACGGCATAACATTAAAGTCTATCTGGAAGAGTCACTGGAAAATGCATTACGTGTAGAAAAATGGGTGGGCACGAAATGATTGGGATTTTGGACATCGTGGGTACCATTCAAATTGTCAAAATTATTATCAACTTAATTAATTATATTGTGAATATGTGTTGCATAGTTTTTTTTTTTTATGTATGTGAAATAAGTGGTGGAGTCATTGTTGGTGTTGCTCTTCTTTACAAAGCATTTGTGTTAGAAAATCAGGAATCTCTTAGAAGTAAAGTAGAGATGACATAATTACGGCATTGCGTAGCCACCTTGACACGTGGCATTTTCCATCACTCTCTCCGTCACCCCTACGTAGCAATGATCTCATAAACCCAGTTTATTCCATATATATCACACACAACCCAATCAAATAGTAATAACTCTCATATATACCTAGATAATCATCTTATTTCATCCGAGTCTCGGGTTCGTTGCATGCTCTTCACCTAGGCCATATAGTTTATTTGAGATTTGGTCCAACTAGTTCATGCATGGTGGATGTATTGTCATGAAATCCGTTCATTTCCGCAAAATGATTCATACGTTTCCGTGAAATCTAGATACTCAATGCTAATTTGTTTTCATACATAAAAAAAGTCTTAGCTTTGTGGTCTATGTTTTTGTATGTATTATTAATCACTAATCATAGGGCTGATAGTCATTTTTGTTTGTTTCGGTAAAATGAAAAGCAGGTAGAGATAAGATGCAGAGGGCAAGAACTGGAGCCAGTGTTGACACTGCAACACGTGAGAGATACAATTTGGAGAGGAAGCAGAGACAGTTCTTCTATTTCACAAAACCTTACTTTGCTTCCAAACTCATCTACCTCTGATCATCTCATGGTCCTCCATTATGGTAGGACTCTTTCTTAATTACATATAATTCCTATAATATCTCTTCTCTATTTTATTTATTTATTTTTATATAACACCATATTACTCTCAATAAAAATAACTGCCCACCCTTTCTGCTTCTTTTAACTCAACATCCCACCTTCTTCAATTGTTTTTTCCCCTCTCTTTATCGGGTGGTTTCGGTAATTTATATCTTCTTGAGCTTTTTCTTGGGTGCCATCTGTCGAATGATCGATCAAGAACAAAAGAGTATCTAATTCAGTAGGAGTATGCATGCCCCGATTGATGTTTTTATTCTTGTATCTTCTGGGGTTGCGAGTAACATTAATGCATGAAAGATGTATTCAATATTTATATACATTATTTTTTCGTGCTATTACTGTTTACGTACTGTTAGGTGACTTCTTTTTGACGTATTTATTAATATGTTGCTGCCTTTGTGTTTTTAGTGTTTCATGTGTTGTCTGATAAAATGGGCCTCATTAGGCCTATATCACCGTAACCAATTCAATATCAAACTACTGGCCAATTCTAAATTTCAGGCCTTCTGGGAACGGTTCGACACGCTTAGCACATCTGCTAACCAAAACTATATACATATATGGACCAATGTCCAGTTCCAATCAGCTGGAATAATTTGGCATGGGAGACCTCACATGGTGATTAAGGGAAAAAGAGAGACTCACATAGTCACATAGTGTGATTAGTGACGTTAAAATGAGTTTGAAGTTAGTGTTCGGATTCGTCTTTTAGACTAGCACCAGCCTTTATTCCATTCCGCAAGTGGAATGTCGTAGGAAACCCTCTACATGGGTGTGCTATAAAACTAGGAGAAGAACAGAACTAAACGGATCAATTCCTTTGACCGGTCGTTTCGAGCTTCCAGTTATTCTGGATTGCTAACATGGAAGGAACCGCTGGAGATTCATCCAACTCGATCCCCTAAAGGCAAGCGCGTAGGCTATAGAATCTAAAATACGACTCTTAACATGATATGTAAAATTTTTGGCGAGTAATGTGTAAAAGATAAACGGATCTGAACAGGACTGACCTGTTTAAAAGGCCACTTATCTAATATATATATATATATATATATATTCAAAATGTATTCGATTTAACTTTTAGATTTTTCATATTTTAAATCAACATCATTTTGTATAAAACATAGAACATTGTTCAAATATATAACCTTTAAAAGTTTATTAAAACTTTACGAATCTAAATTAAATAGATGTAAACGAATAGAAACGGGTAGAATACTAGAATCTAAATAGATAGGATTTTTAATGGTTATACATTTTAGTTCTAACAATGGTCTAATACTATGCCTTGACTAGTTTTGCGTATCAACATTACGAACAATCTGCAAGACCAATTATATTTTCAAGCTACTAGTAACAGTTGTTTTGCATTTATTTGCAATTAGTATTGTTTTTGTTAGTACTTTATACCCACATCCACATGCCACTGTTAGCTTTGGTTTGACTCCTGGATAAGTAACTAACCAAGCAGATTTACTCAACTCTCTGTGTTCGTTTCCTAAAGAAAAAACCAAACTTGTCTTTTGTCGTACTCCATAATTAACATCACCAAGAAGATCTAGGTTTGGTCTGCATCTCTCTCTCGCGACTCAGCTCAGCATACGTCACCTTTCGTCCTTCCGAATGGAACGGGCACGCACGGAAAGCCCCAGCTACTTCCGTCAATGGAGCGGCGAGTCAGGGGCCACCAATGCCGCCGTCGCTCCTTCTTCCCCGGTGCGTCATCACCACGCTCGATCATCTTCCGTCACTGGGATGTCAAATGTAAAGCGAGCTCAGAACGTCGCAGCCAAAGCCGCAGCTCAGAGGCTCGCCAAGGTCATGGCTTCACAGACCACCGACGACGACGACGAAGACGACGACGATGTCGGTGGCGATGACCTAGGTTTCCGATACGGCGCTCCTCCTCCTCCTCTCTCCTTCACGAGAAACAATGCTTCTTCCACAGCTAAACCTAGACCTGCTGCTGCTCTTCCTCCTCCCAAGATCGCCAGATCTTCCTCCCCTGCGGTAAAATCCGATCGCTTTTTTTTTTTTTTTTCATGCTTCGAGTGGGAAAACAAATCCGCGATTCTCGGTTTCTCTAAGTAATCCGTTGACCCAATTTACCAAATTTGCTCATTTTCTAGTTTCCAAATTTGGAATGTGAGATATTGATTGAGACCTGATTATCAAAATTTTGGGAATGTAATAGTAAAACAAACTAGTAAAGTTGATCAATTTGTCTTCTAATCGGAGATTTTTGGTGGCGACTGTTAAAAAAAAAAAACCAGTTTTCTCGGAACTCCCCTGTCATGTCTGTTCGAGCATCACAACCACCTGTTCCACCAAGCAAACTGTCTCAAAGGAATCAAACTACCATTCCATTACCAGTTGGAACTCCTAAGAATCAACAGACTGAAAAGAGGTGAAGGACAATGCTGAGAAGATCATCTTCATATTGCAACAGGTTAAGTTTTTGTGCATGACTGACCGGAAACTGTTTGTCGTTGCAGGGTTTTACCTGATATTGGGCATCTTACTGCAAGAGATTCGAAAGATCAGCATGAAGCATCCGCACTTCGTGATGAAGTATGTTTTTTTTTCCTTCTGCTATGTGTTGAAATTTGATGGAAAATATGTCCTAGGTGGAAACTGACAGTTCGTTTGCATCACAGCTTGATATGCTGCAAGAGGAGAATGAGAGTATTCTTGAAAAGGTAAAAAGTCTTCTCCTGCTTGGTTTCCATCTATCTCCAGAGTAGCATTATTATACGTTTTGAGTTTATTAACAGCTTAGGCTTGAGGATGAGAGATGCAAGGAAGCCGAAGCAAGGGTGAGAGAGCTTGAGAAACAGGTAACTGAGAGCAACGATAAACTTTCCCGTATGCATAATTTTTTTTTTTTTAATACTGTTCTCACCCTTGAGACAAAATCTAGGTAGTTTCTCTGGGAGAAGGTGTATCCTTGGAAGCTAAACTTCTGAGCCGGTAGTCAATATCAATACAATTTCTTGCCAGTTTTCCGTTTTTCCTGTTGAAATTAAAATGCTTACATGAATGTACTTTGTCTCAATGCTGCAGAAAAGAAGCTGCTTTGCGTCAAAGAGAGGTACTCCAAAGTCTGAGCCCCCTCAAGCTTTTCTATTACGTGATGGTTTTGTTTCCAATTTTAAATATGTTGTGATGGCTTTTTGATTTGCTAGCACTCATTCTATGACAGGCGGCCCTTAAAGATGCAAGGCAGAATAGAGAAGGGACTAATAAGGAGACTACTGCTCTTCGGGCTCAAGTTGAGGTAAGCCATTTTTTCCGTCCCTGTGTCACATTTATTGTGAGGTGCTAGTTATTGGAAATGTAGAAATCTTATACTATGTTTTATGTTTCATTTTAATCCAGAATGCAAAACAAGAGGCTGCTGCTGTAGTAGCACAACTTCAAGTAGCAGAATCTGAAGTCAACGCTCTACGAACAATGACGCACAGAATGATATTGACCCAAAAAGAGATGGTCCGTTTTTCATGTTTTTTTCACAGTGTACTACACGTAAGGAAGTGTCCGGTTTAAGTAACAGACTCTTGTATGTTTTTCAGGAGGAAGTTGTTCTTAAGCGGTGCTGGCTAGCTCGGTATTGGGGCTTAGCTGCCAGATATGGTTAGTGCTAGATGTGTAAATAACAAACGCTTTTTAGTTACATACGTAGAATTTTTGTTCCCCCAGTTATCTTTGCTTGTTACATCTGTGCATATTTGCATTTCAGGCATATGTTCGGACATCGCTACATCCAAGTACGAATACTGGTCATCTCTGGCACCTCTTCCCTTTGAAATTGTGCTATCAGCTGGGCAGAAGGCTAAGGAAGAAAGTTGGGAAAAAGGCAAGCGATCACTCAGTCATGTTACCGTCTCTTCTAAGATAAAGTTGTAATAACATTCTATGATTTTGATTGTCACTTCTCATCCTGTAAACATATATCTTGGAATCATCTGACCAGATTCTGAGGAGAACGAGAAGAGGAGCCAGCTCGTTCAAGATATAAATGATCTAACTGGCGAGGGAAATATTGAAAGTATGCTCTCTGTGGAAATGGGTCTAAAGGAGCTGACTTCTTTAAAGGTTTATTATCCTCAACCTCGCTCTCGTTTTGGTTCATGCACCCCTCTTTCATTTTTCTCATGGACTATGCTCGTTCTTTTGAAGGTTGAAGTTTCGATAACTATTACATTAGCTCAGCTAAGGTTGGCCAATACTGTTCGTCTATCTGATCCTGGTAAGCTTCTGTAGAAGCTCTTCCTGACTAAGTTTTTGCCAATGACTTTATGTTGTTAACTACATTAGCTAGAAAAGGCGACCTTTTTTTGCCAGCCTTCCTTTCGCCATTAAGATTGTTAAAAGAATAGTGTACATGTTCTTTTATGTCGCATCTTACATGTATATGCTTCTTTGGTATGCCATTGATGTATTTTCTGGTCGTTTTCTTTCAGACTTAAAATCACCAGGTGGTCCTAAGTTAGTGGAGGCACTTGGTAAGTTTATTAAGCTTATATCACTGTATTTCTAAGTCAACATCTTGGTGTTATGAAATTCATATATTAGTAAAATGCATAATCAACAACGTTACAATGACTCTTGATAAAATTAGGACTATGAAAAACATAAATTGAATGTCAATATTCTATGTTGACATTTCATATGTACCATCAACGAAGAGTGCAGACTGTTCTTGAGGATAATTCTGACCTCGGTCTGTCTTTTCTTTGCAGAACTGAGTCCAGAAGAGTCTGAAGATGTTCTCTTCAAGGAGGTACAGCACCACAACCCCTTTCCCGCTTCCTCTCATGGGCTTTTCCTTGTTGTGCTCCCTGCTATATGTTCCCTTTTATATAATTCTATGTTCTTCTATATAACTTGAAATTATTTTCGTCTGCTCAATCTCAATCCTATGAATCATTTGGAACGTTTGGCAGGCTTGGCTCACGTACTTCTGGAGAAGAGCCCTGTCCCTTGGCATAGATGTGGACATTGCAAGAGAACGTCTTCGATTCTGGATCAGCAGGAGTGCACACTCTCCATCTTCACATGACGCCATGGAAGGTACAATCTGACATAACAAATTACTTATAGCCAAAAGGGGGATGCACACAAGACAATTACTAAATTGGTTAATTCTAATTTCCAGTTGAGCAAGGGCTAATAGAGCTAAGAAAGCGGCGGATAGAACGTAGATTGTGGGAAGCCTCCAGGTCCAGCCAGTAGTCATGACCATGGACCGAACCATGGACCGCAGGATTCCGGAACAGTCATGTTACCACAGCTTTAACAGTATTATTGTATATCATCGTGCTTTCTTCTTGTGTGGTTCGAGTACTTCACAGTCAGGGAAATGTTAATCCAGTTTTGTAAACCGAAGAATTGCATTATATGCACTACTTTTAACATATAATATATCCACGTTTGCACGTTCGAACTTTCAATTTGCAGACTCATTCTTGTTGGATTAGCACCCCAACTCAAAATATCTAAGGCCTGATAAGTGATACTGATACATACACTAAGGATCACCAGTCACCAGTAATCGTTGCAAGAGCACTTCCCCTCCTTGAAATGGTGAAACCTTCTAGAATCTCGGATGACGATTTCATGTCCTGTGACCAAAGACACATGCTTTGCAAACTCATGGCAATCTGGGCATGCGCGGAGATTCTTGAACACCTTTATAGGTGCACCGGCATTGCCATTCACCGATATCAACCCATATGCAATGGCAAGTCTCTCGCTATGATCAAGAAGCTGTTCTCTTCTCTCTGTCATACTACACTGAAACACATCACCTTCCATAAAATCATCGAACTCCTTAAGCTTGTCATATATCTCCTGAGTTTGTGGATGGTGTTTATCACCCACTATAAACCGATGAATCTTACCCTTTTCTCTAATCCAGCTGCAGCTCAGTTCCTTCTTTAACATCCTCTCATTCATTAGTTTCATCATTTTAGCAGCTTCTTCCCATTTTCCAGCTTGGGTATACAGATTAAATGGTAGAACATATCCAGCTGTATCCTCTGGATCGAGTTGGCGAAGTTCCTCACCAGCAATCTCGCCCAGTTCGAGATTCTTGTGGGTCCAACACCCACTTAGAAAGCATTTCCAACTCATGGCATCAGGTTTAAAAGGCATATTCTTCATAAATTTGAGAGCTTCGTCTAATAGTCCCGCACGGGAATAAATGTCGATCACACAATCATAATGGTCAATAGTTGGGGCCACGCTATATTTTGGAAGCATCGTGTCCAAGTAATGCTTGCCCTCTGCAACAAGGCCTGCGTGGCTGCAGGCGGTTAGAACCGCAATAAAGGTAACTGAGTTTGGCTTCATGCCGCAACTCACCATTTTCTCAAACAATCTCAGAGCTTCAGAGGCATTTCCATAGTAGGCATGACCTGATATAAAAGCTGTCCAAGCAACAATGTCGGGGTTGTCCATTGACTCAAAGACTTCGTGGGCGTCATCTAAGCATCCGCATTTTGAATACATCGTAATAAGAGCGCTTTCTCCATACTGAGCACCAATCAGACTTCTTTTTATAGCATCAGCATGGATTTGGCTACCAATGTTGCAATCTGCAAGTACGGAACATGCTTGAAATATGCTAGTATATGTGAATGAATTTAGAACCGCCGCACTATTGCTTCTCAAAGACTTGAAGGTTTTAATAGCTTCTTCAAATTGACTCATTTGGCAGTATCCAGAAATGATTGCGCTCCAGGAAACATCGTTTGGTTCACGGATTTTTTCGAATGCACGACAAGCAGACTCGAAGCTGGAACATTTGATGTAAAAATCAACGAGAGGAGTTCCAACCGAGACTTCAGATTCCAGTCCAAGCTTAGCGACGCAGGCATGAATTTGCTTGCCAAGATTAAGCTCTTCAAGAGAAGCACATGCTTTAAGAACAACTGAGAACACAAAACTGTCCCATTCGACACCTTCCGTTACCAAATCCACAAATAGTTTCAACGCATCTCTTGCTCTTCCAGCTTTAGTATAACCTATCATCAATCCCGTCCAAGCCACCGGTTTCCTCACTGCCATCTGGTCGAACACTAGCTTAGCACCCGCTAACCAACCACATTTCACGTACATGTTCAAGATCCCAGCCTCTATAGATGCGTTGCCACATAACCCAGCACGTATAACTTGACCATGAACCTGTCTACCAATGTGCAAAGCACTAGGGTTTACCAAAGATTTCAAGAGTGTAGTATACACGGAAGAAGTAGGCTTGTCTGCTGACTCTAGCATCCCCGAGAACAAACCAACAGCTTTATCCAAAAGACCTTGTTCGGCGTAAGCAGATATCATCGTTACGCGAGTGACTGTGTTTAACTCAGGCATTTCATCGAACAGTTTATCTGCATCTTCCAAGCTCCCGCACTCGCAGTACATCTGAAGCACACAGTTCTGTAGAAGCACCGAAGGATTTTCGAAAGCCGTTCGCATGCGATCGTGAAGAAGCCTCCCATGAGATAAAGACCTCAGCTCTCTGCAAGCCTCGAAGAGAGATTGGTAAGAGTACGGGCTGATGGAGACGCCAGCCTTATCCATTTCTTGAAAAAACTCAAATGCTTCGTTGAGCTTCCCATTCTTGGACAACGAAACCAAATGAAGATTCTCGACTTGTCCTTGCTTGTGCTCGATTTTCACAGAAGAAGTGTTCGATTTCAGAGAAACCCACGACGGAATCTGATCGAAATTCGCGTGCTTTATAACCGGAACTCGGGAAGGGATATACGAGGAATGTAAAGTGAGGATCGTCATGGTTGATGGAAAAAATGAAAAATTTCTACAAAAGCTTTTCAGGACAAATGAAAAGAGAGACGCTCCTTGTCATTACAGAACTCGATTTTTGCAACAAACAAAACAACCAACCGGTCAAACCAAATCATCGATGGTAATAAAACGACAGCGTTTTCTGGTACAAAACCTGAAGGAGAGAGGGTTCAAAGTTTCCATCTTTGGCGTCGCATCAGTGAGCCGTACGATTTCTTCCTTTAAACCTATCAGTAAACATCCTCGGCCTTCTTCGTCTCCTTCTCCTCCGATGGCGGCTGCTAGGGTTCGGTGTCATAGCAATGCCCCTTTCACCAGATTGCCGCTCATTCGCCACCTAAACTCGTCGACGCTACCGATTTCTCCGAATCGCGTTGATTTCGCAGCACTGAAAGCCCCGAGGAAATTCTTGTTATCCATTGGAGATGGCTCCTCCTGCACAAGGTTGGTTTCAGGTTCATGCCTCAAAGGCACTGTACGAGCTGTTTTGGAAGAGAAGAAGACAGACGCGATAAAGGAGACAGAGGTAGAAGAGAAGAGATTCACGTGCGTGATGAAGTTTGGAGGATCCTCGGTGGCAACGGCAGAGAGAATGAGAGAAGTGGCGGATTTGATTTTGACATTCCCGGAAGAAAGTCCGGTCATTGTTCTTTCCGCAATGGGGAAAACTACCAACAATCTCCTGCTTGTAATGCTGAAAACCCTCTCTGCTTTATTCTCTGCTACTGTTTCAAAGTCTTCACTCTATGATTTTGAATTTCTGAATTTGGTGCTAGTGAAGGCGGGAGAGAAGGCTGTGAGCTGTGGTGTTTCTAATGCATCTGAGATTGAGCAATTGAGCATTATAAAGGAATTGCATCTCAGGTTTTGGTTTACTGAAAATATGAAATAATCTGAGTATCCCTTTCTCTGCTTGTTGTTGGTTTTGAATGTGTGTGTTTTTGGTTGTTTCAGGACAGTGAAAGAGCTCAAGATCGACCCCTCTGTTGTTACGCGTAAGAATTGTTTAGTTTGTTCGTGTAACCTTGTAGCTTCGTTCTTGCTATTTTGAGAAGGCTCAGAAATGTTTCATATGTGATGAGTTTGGTAGTATCCAAGAGTCTACATTGAAATTTGGGATACATTTTGCAGCCTTTTTGGAAGAATTGGAGCAACTCCTGAAAGGTATAGCCATGATGAAGGAGCTGACACTTCGAACCAGAGATTACTTAGTCTCTTTTGGAGAGTGCTTGTCTACAAGGATTTTCGCGGCTTATCTTAGCAAAATCGGTGTCAAGGCACGCCAAGTATGTCCACCATCATATTTTAGTATTAGTTTAATTTTCTCTACAAGTATATGTATGTTTGGTTGACTAATTCGTATAGTTTATATCATGGTAGATTAGGCTAGGAATGCTCAATCTAGAGTTCGGGTTCAGTTATGCCTTTATGGTTTGCTCGATTAAAAAAAATATGAGAACCAGGTAAAAAATTTATGAGTTAGTTTCGGTTGTCAAGAAACAAGAACTCACAATCCTTGAACCTCCTAAATTTGTATTGGTTTGAGCTTTCCCTTTTAGCTTTCTATGGCATAATCATGCAGTTTTGCGACTAGTCGAGATATTCACTTTTGTTCCACCTCGCAAACAAAGCTAACTAGATTATCGACTTTGCAGTACGATGCATTTGAAATTGGTTTCATTACAACTGATGATTTCACAAATGGGGATATCTTGGAAGCAACTTATCCTGCTGTTGCCAAGAGATTATATGATGATTGGATGCATGATCCTGCTGTTCCTATTGTAACGGGTTTCCTTGGGAAGGTATTGCTAAAAGCTTGCAATCTACATATAACCTAGATTTTCTTCAAGTTGCTGTGGCTTGCCTAAATGGTTAATCCAATTACAGGGTTGGAAAACTGGTGCGGTTACTACATTGGGTAGAGGTGGCAGTGATCTGACGGCCACCACAATTGGTAAAGCATTGGGTTTGCAAGAGATTCAGGTTCCTCGACTACCACCAAGTTCATTGTTCTTTCTTTTTTTCAAAAACGTTGTATGCATCTCTGCTAAGTTTGGATGTTTTCTTTTAACTGAATAGGTGTGGAAAGATGTTGATGGTGTTCTAACATGTGACCCGACTATTTATAAACGAGCTACACCAGTGCCATATCTTACATTCGATGAAGCAGCCGAGCTAGCTTATTTTGGTTCACAGGTCCCACTCTACTCGTATGCAATAATACTCAAGTCTAGTTATTCGCAGCATCGCATGAAAACTTGTACAGTGGCAATGCTCGAGTGATATAAGTCAAAAAGTAAAATTGTTGCTGCAGGTCTTGCACCCACAGTCGATGAGGCCAGCAAGAGAGGGTGGGATTCCTGTTAGGGTTAAAAATTCTTATAACCCTAAAGCTCCAGGAACTATCATCACTAAAACAAGAGACATGACCAAGGTATAGTCTCCAAATTTGTGTTACTTGTTATGCAGTTCATGTCCTTCATAGAAAATCAAAACTTATGCTTCTTCATATGACAGACAGTTTTAACGAGCATTGTTCTGAAACGCAATGTGACCATGCTAGATATAGCAAGCACCCGAATGCTTGGTCAAGTTGGCTTTCTTGCGAAGGTAGGGATGTACATTTTCAGCGAATTAATGTGGCTAAAGTTTCATAAGTTCCTTTGAACTCATTTAGTGGTGCAAGGTCCGAACTGTGGTCTGCTCCAGTCTATAATCATACTAATAAACATTGCCTGCAAAACCTCAATCTTTTGGCCAGGTATTTTCGATATTTGAGGACCTTGAGATATCTGTAGATGTTGTTGCCACTAGTGAAGTCAGTATATCTCTGACACTGGACCCGTCGAAACTTTGGAGCAGGGAACTGATTCAACAGGCAAGTACTTGTTGAATCTCAACACTTTATTTTCCAATCCATATACGCATGCTTTTTCAAAGACCTTTTGCTTCTGTTTTCCTTGTAACAGGAGCTTGATCATGTAGTTGAGGAACTGGAGAAAATTGCAGTTGTGAACCTTTCAAAAGGAAGAGCGATAATCTCTCTAATTGGGAATGTTCAACATTCTTCCTTGATTTTAGAGAGGGTTAGTAGATCTTACCTCCTTGAAGGTTTTCATAAAGAGAGAAATATATATTTTTCGCTTCTTACCTAATTGTTTTTTTGACTTCGGACAGGCGTTTCATGTTCTTTGGACCAAAGGTATCAATGTCCAGATGATATCACAAGGAGCATCCAAGGTAAATACACTGCTTGTCACAAAACTCTCTTTAAGTGCGGTACGCGGCTAACAATTTTTTTTTTTCTTGTGGTAAAATCTTGCAGGTAAACATTTCCCTTATAGTTAATGATGTTGAAGCTGAAGGATGCGTTGAGGCTCTTCATAAATCCTTCTTTGAGAGCGGTGACCTCTCAGAGTTATTGGTACAACCCAGATTTGGCAACGGATCACCTGTTAGGACAATGCAAGTAGAAAACTGATGTGACGAGGTCATTGCTTGATCTGCGTTTTTCGTTGTATTGCTTCTGAGTTATACGCGTGCGTTCATCAAGAACTGCTTGTTGTTTGAATTGTTTTACGTTTCTGCAAGGGAACTACTTGCCATCTTTTCATTTGGTGTGAGAACGATTTCTTCGATTTGCGTGACCAAATGTTAACAAGAGAAGATGATATATATAGAGGTGTAACTACAGATGTTTGGATATTACGGATTGGTTCACAGATAGGTTTGGTACAAGAACATTAGGCTAAAAGCTGTGCAGCTGTGTAAGCATGTGGACAAGCTCATCACTTGAAGGCCGGTCTGCCGGAAAGTCAGAGAGGCAGATAATGGTGATTCGTAAAGCCATTAACATCTCGTCTTCCTCCACTTCTTCCCCAAGAATGCTGTTATCTAATGCTTCTCGTGCTTCCCCTGATTGCTGCAAATGCTTCAGCCACTGTCCTAAGCTGCCTCCGCTTGCACCTTCTGCGGAGAAAGGATGGGTCGGGTCTCTTCCGGTTAAAAGAACACCCAATATCATGCCGAAGCTGAAGATGTCGCTTTTGTCTGTATATCTGTCACAAGGATTTGCATACCACGTTAGTAAAAGAAAAGAACCAGGATTTAACTCAAAGGCGATGGTGTTGATTCTAAGCACCTGTTACTTTGAGAAGACTCAGGAGCAGAGTAGCAAGATACTGCTGTGTGTGAAGTAGGCATGATCTTGGCCAATCCGCAATCAGCAAGCCGTGGCTCAAACTCAGAATCCAACATCACATTTGTCGGTTTCAAGTTGTAATGAAGAATCTGATGCTCGCAACTAAAATGGAGATACTGAAGCCCTTTCACAATCCCAACAGCAACTCTTAGTCTAATCTCCCATCCGAGTTCTACTTCTTTCGCTCTAACCTTAGTCATCACTTCCTCAAGACTACCATTCGGCATGTAATCATAGACGAGAGAGAACTCATCGGATTCGCGAACATAAGCCCTTAAACTCATTAGGTTCCTATGCCTTAACCCAGCAAGAAGCTCAAGTTCCTTCTGCAACCTTCTCTTAACCGACTTGCTACTACTAGTTGCTTCTGGTGAGCCATTTCCTTCAAGTGAGCCTAGTCTCTTAACTGCAACCACTAGACCATTATCGAGTACCATCTTGTAGTATTTACCATTAGGGTCTGGGCCAAGCAGCTGGATACCATTACCAAGAGCTGCGTGAAGAGATTTAGGTGTAATCTTAGGGGAAAACACCACAGGTCCTTTGAGAATTGGCGTCTGTTTCATGTATTTGACAATGCAACGGACCAAGAAAGCTAACGCTAAAGCCGAGACCAACCCGGTTAAAATCCCTGAAACGATGCTAATTACAATAACCTTGGAAGTGATTCTGGATTCGAGTGGTGTAGACGAAGGAGGACTTGTGGATAAGTGTTTCACAGTTCTTCGCCGACAACTTGCGCTTGTGCTTGTTCTTGAAGAGAAGACTAAGAAGAAGAATAAGAGGAAGCAGATAGTGTTGCTATATCCGTTTCTTCTTATTCTTCTTTGATCCATTGCTGCGTTTACGAGCCACATGAAATGGAAATCATTGAAGAAAAAAAGCATTAAGGTTTGTCAAGATTCGACACAAATCTGAGAAACCCAGAAAGCTGAAGCTGTTCAAAGCTAAAAGAAGCAGGATAAAAGTTGAGTCTTTTTGTTTTTTGTTTTTATGCTACAGTGAAGCTCCCCTATCCTCTTCTCCCAAACCCACATATATTCTCGAGAAAACCAATGAGAAACCCCCACAAGAAAGATAAAAAAAATACTCTATATGGAATTTTCAACTCAAAATCTTCACAATGAAGATGAATGGAATCGTTGGCTCATCGATTCTTTATCCGCTCCTGTTATCTGAAATTCTCCCTCTTTTCCTCCATAATTAAAAATCGATTTTTTTTTTTATTTTGTAAGCTACAAAAAAAATTCTCACAATTTCCTTGATTAGAGGGGACAAAAAAAGTATCAAACTTTGTATGTCTCAAAATAATCAAAGAACAAACTCCAATGAGGTTTTTTTTTTTGCCTTCGTTTCTACAATTTTACTATATCTGTGGTTGAAAAGATGAAACAAACAAACAAACTATCCAAACTGTTTTAGCTCCTTAATCCAGCAACCAAACAGAGACACAAACACAAACACAAACACAACACACTCTCTCTCTAAACTCTCTTTCCAAGACACAGTATCTGCGAGACTGTGAGCTCTCTCTCTCCTCTCAAAAAGCATGACAGAATCCGTTACAGCCAAAAAAAAAATGAAAGAAAAGGAGGAAAAATGGGTTCCCGCCTAGGAGTGGGCCCCATATGTCAGATGGTCATGGTAAGAATGGGTCCCGCCGCCACGTATGCGGACGAAAGGCAGCTCTCGTTGCTTGTGATGAGTGGCCGAAAGCAAGACATCGAGTACCGTGAGGAGGGGATTGCCAAAAGAAGATCTCCGCCGTTGAATTAGATAAGCTAAGTGAGATGTGGACCGTTGGATGGCGGGAGGCTCGGGAATTTGTGCACTTTGTCTTAGCGTGTGAGATTATTACACAAAAGTGGTTCCCTTTGTTTGTCTGAGAATAATTTGCTTTCTCCTTTCAATGTCCTTTTTTTTTTTCCTTGCAAAAATTATAATTAAGTTTTTTTTTTTTAATTAAGTTTTTTTGGCTAAAGGAAAAAGCTTTATGCCGAATGCTTTTATTCAAAGGTCTTGTTTTCAGATTTGAACACCATTTAAAAATAATTATCTTGGGCCCGACGTCTCGGTAAACATAATTGAGATAAATAATTTGGGTTTAAAATTAGTGAAATGGAAATCAAAAGACTCAAAACTAGTAGTAATATAATGAGAACTAAGCAGACCAAAATGTCTTTTAGATATATGGGTCCAGAGTTTGAATACCAGCTACGGAGAAGGGACTTAGAGCAGCATTATTGCAGAGCTGCCAAACGGTTCTAGCTTTAAAAAATAAAGAAAAAAAGAAAAAAAAAATGATGTGGCGTTTCTTCAGTTTGGAGTCGCCTCTGAAGGAAGAGGCGTGAGACACGGTTCTGCTCCCCACGTGTTTCACCGTGATTGGTTAGAAGTTTTATTTTTCTCCCGAAAATCTTGTTTTTTTTTTCTTTCTCTCGCGTGCATCGTTCTCCTCTGCATCGCTTTGAAACAACGTTCGTCACTGCGATCTGAATTATCTCACGGAGCATCGGCAAAATGTCGAAAGTCAAAGGTGGGTTAGATCGGAGAAACCGTAGATTCAATCAAATCTATTCAGATCCGTCAGCTTCTCACTCAGGCCATCAGTCTTGGTTAGTTCTTCGTTTCCTCTCATGTGTTAACCGAATTTAGTTCGATTAGGATTTCTTTCGGAATTTGAGTAATTTGGTACCTAGGTTCACTAATATAAGGGCAATGCGGCTCTAGTTGCATTTTTTTTTTCATCTGAATAAGTTTGGTTATTGGAATTGATGAAGTCGATGGTGTTTCATGAGATTGTTTTCCTGAAAGCTTAGCTTTGATTCCGAAAAGATTACCAATGTTACATCTTGAGCTCGAATTCTAAAATTTTTGAGTGGAAACGTGGTAAACGCTATTGTCAAAGTTTGTGACTTTTTCTTTTCCCTGAGCAAACATTATTGTACGCTTGATGGTTGGAATATTTGTTTCGATGATGATTCATGTGAAAAAGCTTTTTCTGTATTCAGTGTTGACTATATTTGATATATTCAGAGATGATTTGGCAATGAATATTCTTCCATATGATGATGACTTTTAGTTTAGCGCACGACCTCGCATCATTTTGTAGTTACAGATTATTACAGGGTTACAGATATGCTGTTTGTATTAAAGCATGATGGTGTGTATACAATTACGGGTTTGCTTCGTATGAATGGCTGATGTTTCTATTGTTTATGCTTCCACCTTTAAAAAGAACGCGGTTTGATTCTAAACATTATTCTCGCTCTATTGGCAATAATATATGACTTTGAGACGGAAGAAAAAGTTAGTATATATGGGGTTATATGGTTTAATTATAGCACCATGACGACCTCGCATCATCTCTCTTGCAGGGTAACCAGGAGGATTCTGCTTTGTGGAGCTGAACAGGCGAAAATCGAGCCTGCTTTTGTCCTGTTCTTTGATTGTCCTGAAGAAGAACTAGAGAGGCGCATTATGAACAGGAACCAGGCTCGTTCTTGTTAGCTACTACGAGTCTAAAGGGAAACTTTGAAAGGCTAGGTTTTGGTTCTCCTCCATGATCATTACCATAAAACTTAGTTTCTGATCCTCTCTCTCTTTTTTATTTATTTTTTCCCCTCAAGATCAATGCTGCAAAACCGAGCGAAGAGGTTTTCGAGGAAGTCAAAGATCTCTTTGCATCTGAAACTTGAGATGGTGAAGCTTGTGTGCTTATTCAAAGAAATTAACAGTTATTGGTAACAGCTTTGTGTGCTCATTCAAAGAAACAGTTTTCTGTTAACTAATATATGTATCAAAATATATGATTATGAAATATATTTATAAATTTCTGCATTTTAGATTAATTACTCTTAATAGTTTGATTATATTTCATTTTCTTTAAATTTAAAACAATTTCAAAAACCAAAAAAAAAAACAAAAAATTTAAGAATCTCAAAGAAGCTCTCATTACATGTCTCAAAACTAAGAAAAAATAATTGAAATTCTTAACTTAAATCAATCATATATTTACTAATAAAATATACTTTGAAACTTAGAATGTGGATGCTCTTAGATATCCATTTAACATGATTTTGTTCTCTGCCCGAGAAGTGCAATGAAACAACAAATTTTCGTATCTAAAGACATTGTCTTTTTTTAGAGTAATGGAGGAGCGACTGCAGTTATAGTTCTTTTTTTTGTACGTGAATTATTTGCTAACGACGTTGCGAACGGAAGATTGTAATAATGATGTGTTGTTTATGATCTATTAGCTCTGCTTTTGTTTTTGGTATAATCGTTAACTTTGTAATGATTCTTGTAGGGGCAGATTCAAAACCAAAGAAAAACCGCAAATTATATAGCTAATAAATAAAATAATTTATGGTTAACACTTCCGGAGAAACGAACAAGCCTTAAGATGCTTACAAGTTACAACGCATGACATGAGAAGCTGAGGATGCTATAGTCTTACATCAAATACACACAACACGACACAGCACAATACACTATAACTTCCCAATAAGCAGCCTATATCCATCACAAAACATCAATAATACATAACTTAATTTGGGGCTAAGCTTGCTCGAGGCCAGTGTAGGTGAGGACCATTTGAGGCCCTTCCATGGTGTTGATTGGCTCTTAAAACTCTTAAAGTAATGATAGAAACATAGCTCCCAAGAGTTATATGCCCGTGAGCTTCTGTATCTTTATCAGCACTGTCTGTGATTGTAACCGTTGGCAGCTTCTGCAAGGAGAGCCAGGACTTCGGTATCAGTAAATTTCGACTCTGCAGCAATGTCAAGAGCCGTTTTTCCTTCTCCATTCACGGCTTCCGGGTCTGCTCCCCTGCAAAATTCACCCAGTTTTTGTTATTACCAAAAGGATATAGCAAGAGAAGATGTTGGGAGATTTTTGATAAAGTGGTTCAAAGAAGAACCAAGTCACCTCGTGAGAAGCAGCCTTGCTACTACCGCTTTGCCTCTGAGAATACAATAGTGGAGCGGCGTTTGACCACTTGAATCTGTAGCGTTTACATTTGCACCATATTGCAGTAAAAGCTCCACCATCCCAATGTCTGCCTTCTCACAAGCACAGTGAAGCAGAGAGCAACCTCCAGTTTCCTCAGGTGGAATATTTGACGAACAACCTGAAGAGGTTCTATCAAGTAACTCATTTCTTAATCTGAGTAGCACGTCCTCACGCTTTGTCCTCTCTGGTATTAACATTACTCTGGAAAGTGTTAACGACGAGCTGGAAGATGATTGGTCATACACAGAATTCACATCCGCTTCACCGTTGACAATAAGCCGGTAAACAGCCTTCTTATCATTGGCACACACTGCGTCCCACATTTGTTGTGCAACTGATTGTGGGAAATCACAATCTCTCGATCTCCGAACAAATAGCTTCTCCGCATACTTATATGGAAAAAAAAAAAAAAAAAGATTGAACGAACTATTATGTACACTGCCTATGACAGAGCAGAGAGAAAATGATCCGGAGGAAAATATAACCCAGATGTTCAATGCATTCTTAAGGAAATAACGTACTACGAAACATGCATCTCTGGAGAAGAAAAATAGCTTTACTTATCTCTGACATAAGGAATCAAATAAAGGGTAAGAAGCTTAAAAACCTTAGCTTGTATATACTTCTCCTTGATAGATATCATATCAGCATAGCTGGGTTTTCCAGTGACCAGCACCCTTGATTTATCAGACCTGCGCATACTTGGCAAAACATTTGAACAATTATTATGTCTATGTGATTAAGGCTATTATAGCTTTGGATGAGAACTTCAGCATGTCAATTATAAACGGAGGTTTTACCCTGTTAAGCCTGGGTCAACATGGAAGGCGCTCCTTGAATGAAGCAATTCCTCCCAGACTGTATTTGCGAAAGTATTTCCAAGAGCTTGAAACAAAGTTATAACAGATGGCTCCCATACTTTCACGTCGAGAGTGAGTGACCTAACCTGTAGCAACGGCCAAATTCAGATTGCTCTAGACTGATTTCAAACTGAAGGTCCATCCTTGTTCTGATTCTATCACATCCTTATCCTAACAACAATTTGTCGGCGGATCAAACTCTAACAACCTGAATTGCTAATGAACATCACGCCAAGTGTCATTTCAAGATCGATGTACTTCTTTACTTTTATCCATGAGTATGCTATTATAATATTTTGCAAACAATTAAGATTTCTCGCGATTTACCTTCGATATATGCACACCAAGATTTCGGTGAACACCAGAACACTCGATACAGACAAGAACCCCTAGATTTAAAGAGGCCCAGTCTGGTTCTGGAGCTCCACAATCCGCACATTTGTCATTCCCAAAGACTTTTCGCAGAGCATCAATGGGCTTCTCACCCTTTCTAATGGATCGTTGCGGCTGGAAATTTCTTGATGGCCTTTCATGGTACCCCAAAAAGCTCCTCTCGCAGACGAATTCTTCGGTAGTAGGATGATCATATTCAGAGCTTTCATACGAGCTACTTTCACTAGCAGACCTATGGTGACCACTTCCCATGGGACTACCAGGAAGACACTGAAATGCAGCGGAAGGAAAATCACCAAAATTTGCATCGATAATAAACATTAGCCTGGCCATGCAAAGGAATTATAATAATATTTACCCGTTCAGGAACCTGAGAACTAAGTAGTGATGCAATAACCCCAGTGATCTTTTCTATCCAATCCATTTGATCGAGTGCACTCTCAGCCTGCACTGACAAACATAAGTAAACACTGAGTGAAAACTATTAAAAATTGGGCAAACTTGCAAACATGAAAACATTGAAGGTCTACGGCAGCAACAAACACTCTGAATCAAACCTGCAATGTGTAGTTTTTTGTAGGTGAGATAATCCTAAAGCAAAACCTCAGATCTGACTGATCAGCGTCGACTTTAATTGTCGAGGTAAGCAAGTTCACTGTATGACGAGCTACAGACTTCTCATCGTGTACCCCACCATGATTATTCGAAGAAAGCCACCTACTAAGAAGTCCAGACCCGAGCTCGGAGCTATTTCTCTGTCCAGAAAGCTGGCTGCCAGACCCCTAAACATCAAATCAACTAAGTCAGAGTGTGCAAAGAATAGTTCAAGATGTCTCATTTACGAACACCAATACCGCTTGCACAATTCTGCTTTTTTTACAAAAAAAAAAAGATGATATATAAATACAAAACTCACAGATGGTTTGCTACATTGTTTTCGGTAATAATACAGCATTCCCCGGCTGTCAAGAACAAAAAAACGTCTTTTCCAGTCTCCTCTCAGGTTTGAAGACCGTTTAGAGAGATAACCTTGCCGTATTGTTTGCACCTGAAGCACCAAGAAATGTTAATAGCACTCTTTCAAAGATGTCTATTTCATATGTAAAAGGACATTAATCAACCTTTCCCCTTGCGGCAGATTGCATTACGGCATCTATCATTTTATGAGAGCTTCTACCAATCGCTTGTATGCCATCTCCATTTGGGGATCCATTAGAACCATTAGAACCATACCTACTCTCTCGATCAACCTGTCTTTTGTACTCCTGCATCTTCTCATTAAGTGCTGCTTGTTCATAATTTGATCTTTCTCTGGACTGTTGTGCATAAGTCAAAACCTGCAAAAGAAAAAAGATTTGAGTTTTAAATACTTTCCTAAATGCGACTATTTCAGCGTTCTCAATACATTAATCACATAGACTCATGTATAATCTTAGAAGAGAATTATATAATTAAACTGACCTGATTGATATATGGTTCCATCTGATGCAGTAATTCGTAACCCTGAAAGCAGCCACATTCAGACTTTACACAAACCTTTTCAGACAATTTTAAAATTCTGAAGAAGCTACCAGACTTACCTGTTTGAAGTACCGAAGATGTGCATCCATCGTTCCGCTGACGGCTTCCAAAAATTCAAACCTTTTCTTAGCTTCAACATTCGAAAGAGTAGTCACCTGAGCATAAGAAAACAAAAGATCAGCAGGAATGCGACAGAGGATATATAAGTTTGAAATTAACAATAAAGATTCAAGCAAAAGAAAATTACAAGGTTGAACCGAGCTTGCTCAAACATAGACCTCGAAGTGTGAAGTTCCTGACAGTGTCAAATATGTTAGTTATGACAGAGGGAAAAAACACATGGTACTGAAAAATTAGGATAAAACTAGCTTTACAAAATTTATGCACCATACCTGTTCTAACGCAGCAGCAACGTCACTTTTTGTACCTTTCCTCAACGATAGAAACTTCTCACGGGCCTAAAGCACAATAGGAACTTAATCAGTTAGTCTGTCCAGGTACGCGTGAACTCAATTGTTACGAAACAGATATTCGTTATCTTGAGAGCTACAAAATTGATTCCTAGTAAGAGTTGGTGCTTAGAAAAGTAACATGAACCATTACTAGCTAGGTTTCTTCAGATTTATACAAAAACTACAACACATATCCAACCATACTCTTTAGTGCAAACCATGTCAACAGAGTCGAGCATACGAAAAAACATAACATGACTAAAGGGATACCTGATCATAGGTAAGGCTAGCCTTGTCAAAGCGCTTCCGAGCTTCCTGTTGCAAAAAGGATCTTCCAGAATTACATATCATGAATATAACCTTGAGAAAATGAAAGAAAGAAATATTTGGACTAGCCACAATGTATACGCAGGCCAAGTAACCATAGCTGTCTGGAGAAGGTCGGTTACCGGAGTACTAATTATTCATCAAAGAATTAAACCTAATCCATATTAAACAAAATGCCTCTCGGCAAACCTCTAGGTCTTCATACTTTTTCCACTCATACATGGTGTGCGTCCTCTACTCTTTCACAGATATTCTAGTCGGTACTACTACCCCAGTGATGCAATTGGATATATGGCGAGCATAGTTTTACTCAAAAAATGAATATCCAGCCAAGAAGAGAGCAAGCAGCTTGTACCTTAACCTCGTGCAAGTCCATATTGGCAAACTGAAGTAATCTGTCATTCAGTATATGTTCCACCTGACAATGAGAGCTCATCAAAACGAATACCTGGATTGATAAGACTTGATCTAATTTGAAAATCTATACAATGTCTTAAGGTGAAGCAATCTACATAGATGCCACTTCTGCTAAAGTAAGGCAAAACTATCCTACATTTGATACTACGGATGAGTTATCAGAGAGAAGGCTGGGAGTGGGTTAACATAGAGAATGTCAAGAGTAAAAAACTGACATACCTGTGACCGAAGAACTTCCTTATAAGTCCCAATTTCCCTCAACGCAATTGTAAATTTCGTCATTACAGGTCCTGGCACAGCAAGATAAACTCTATTTTATTTTCCAACTTTCAACTGAGAAATTTCCATGGCCTCGGTGAATTTAGCAACCTAGCAAAGAGAGACAGGGGAGCAAGAGAAGGAAAGGCAACTCTACTTTGTACAATTAAGGCCATAAATCAGTGCTTAAGAAGCAACAAAACTCAAAACAATGATGAAATCGAAAATGGAACCAGCTGAAAATCTCAGATGAGAAGTGAGTGAAAGGAGTATGGGGATAAAAAAATTATATGCTGCTGAGAGTTTCGATAGGCTCTGTGAAGTCAGTCATACCTCCAAAAGCCACACTAATTGGATCATTATGGCCTCCACCAAATGTTTCAAGTGCACTTGCGAAAGCAATGTCCCCATCATATGCCTCGCCTAATCCTTCACTGAAAAAATGAAGGCCAATCTATATGTTAGAAGATATGTTCGCATGTCTGTTGGAGCCAGAAGTCTGAATGATCTACGATCCTTCAAATTTGTGAAAGTGTAGAGCATACGTGTATTTCCGGCATCCTTTGTAAAACTTGAGACTTCTTTCCCGCAATATTTCTGCACTCTCCTCCATACTTTGCAACTGTTTCAGAAAAAGAAAAAAAGTACCAATGTAAGATAAGCACCCGGCTATGGAAACCCCGTGTGACACAGTAAGATAAGCAGACGACTAGAAGGCAAACTACATAACACGACGAAAACAGCAAGACAATCCTATGCTTGAAGACTGTAATTATGGTAATAAGTGAATTAGGCACTCCCTATAGATACTCAGCTACAAGAAAACAGAGCAGGTTCTGGACAGAATTTGAACTACACTAGGAAATTCCTTTACATTCAAGTTGCAATTTTTTTTTCTGCTCTTTCCGTGCCCAGTAGGGTATATGTAGCAGAACTACGATTAAACCAGAGAGCATGAAATACTAACTAAGTGGACACAAGTGTCTTTTAACACAAGCGTATCCTATTAAACACAAAGCAGCTTTGTCAGAGTCAGATTCTCAAATATATGAATTGGATCATAGGTCATTTCACATATCATCATCCAACACCACTTATTGATCAGGTAAAGCGCGAAAAGGTTCCAGGTAACAAAAAAAAAAACCAGTTTCTCAGTGACACTCTTACATGGAACCTTCCAGTAAAGGTCCACTCTAGTTTTGGGGTATAAATGTCGGTGAAGACCCAAAATTCCGGAAACTAGCACATCCTAATGGCTCCAAAATTTGTATCTGTTCACAACCTGAAGGATAAATCTTACCTAATATACCACCAAATTCTAAGTAACCTGAGACGCTAAAAGACTCGACACATGAGGACAAACGTAGATGAGACCAAGATATGTCGAAACAAACCTGTTTGCGGAACATGGGAGAGTCATCAAGCTTGGTGAAATGCATTTTGAGCAAATGGTTACTTCCTCTTCTTCTTCGAAACAAACACCAATTAACATCACACGGTAGAAAAAGAAAAGAAGAAAAAAAACCTAAAAGCTATTTCTCACGAGGACGCCATAAACGAAACACAGACAAAACAAAAAAGTTGAGATCCTCTTTCTCTCCACCTAAAGCTTCCCGAAATGTCGAAAAAACAAAGCCCGATGATCTTCCCAAGCCTCGAGCCTAGCGTAATTCGAGCTGGTTTTTTCTCAACGAAACTCTCAGTGAAATCGAGAGAGAAAATCAAGAAAAACAGTGTGGGGGCTTTTTTAGATGGTAGTGTCTCGGGAGAAGGGAAGAGAGACGCAAGTAAAAAAAATAAAAAAGGGGAAGCAAAATTTACTTCACCGTCTTTGTGAAACTTTTTACCGAAAAGGCGGCGAAACTATGCCGTATAATTACCGCCGGAGATCGAGAAGGTTGGTAGGGGGTACGGCGTCGTTTCAAGGTGGTTCCTTCGAAGTGTAAATTAAAAGAAGAGAGGGAAAGGAGGAGAGGACTGACTGTGCTTTTTTTCTGTAACAGTGGTCATCTGAGAAAACAAGGACTGGGGCTCAATCCCGTATTTCACGCGCTTTAAGACGCGTGCGGGGTCGACAAGTGTGAAGTAACGAGGGGCGTGTAGAGGACGCGACGCTTATCGGTGGATTAAGAGATAAGGAGTGTGGGACCCGTCCTCTGGTTGCTTCTCCATTACCTTTTGTTCCGGAGAGACAGAGAGGTCAGTGGGGTATAAATGATTAAAGATTTATTTTAAATTTCCATAAACAATAAAAATACTAAAATCTTAGGGTGGAAAAAATTTGTAAAGCAAAAAGAAAAGGAGGATAATTTGGAAAAAAATGGACACCAAGATCTTTACTTTTTTTTTTCTTTGCAGACTTTACAGTCGCGATTGAGATTCAAAATCCCATTGTTTAATTAGAATCTATGATCTCTTTTCCAGCTGCTAGAAAATTGTTTAATCATTACCGGGATATATATCTTCTAGCCAAGATCGTGTTAAACATAGTTTGCAATCTCTGTCCAAACCAATCGGTAAATAGTGAGACTAGTTGTGTGACGAAATCTAAAATAAATGTGACACTCGTGTTTTGAAAACCAATCAAACAATTTGCTCGAACTGTTTCAAAAGTAATCCAAATCTCATGTCAAATTTCCGTTACAAAAAAAAAAAACTAGACAATAGATGAAAGTTCTTCGTTCAAAGTCTTAAAGTTAAAAAATTGTTCAACAAAATCAGCCTCGAGTGATTATGTAAGGATTAGCATTTGTGTTGATTGTTTGAACATCATAGATTAAAAGTCACCCAAAGTCATTAATCTCATCCTTGGATTCATTTATTTAGTATTTGTTAATCTTGATCATTACTTAAGTTATTTGCTTTTGGTTAATTAGTGTTTATCTCTTAAGTTGTTAGTGTTTTTCTTGGTTTGAATGATATATTTCTTTGGTTTCTAGTTTGTTAGAAAAACAAACTTTTTGATTGTGCTTAGATTAAATAGTTTCATATAATCTTGATGTGTTAATCCCTACTTCTTTGGATTGAATCTCAAATACTACAATAACATGAGTAGGTTTGAGCAATTGAAAATGATTGCAAAATCCTTTTATCAACAGTTTATGGAATTAAATTATCTTATTAAACTTTAACATATTTATTCTATATTGTTATCATTGATTGATCTTTAATAAAATGCACAATTTTTGAACTCGCTTATAGCAATCCAAAAACGTTGCACCGGCACTGCTGAGTAAAACGGGACTTGACTTCATCTCCTTCCAAGGACTTAACCTAAGTACAAGATAACTTATCAGCGTGTTGAGATTTCCATCCATTGAGTAAAACGACTTGACTTCATCTTCTTTCAGGGACTTAACCTGAGTACAATATGATTAGAAAGTCAGTTGTTAATACTCGTTTTTCTACTATGCCAATCACATTAGAAAAATATAGGAAGAAGTTTAATTACCTTCACAATGGGTGTTCTAAACTCACAAAGGAAAATGAGCTTCATCTTTAACAAGTCAGGCTAGTGATAGTGAAAGAAATTGATCAAGAGCCCCTTGATATGAGCACCATCCTCATCTTGATCAGTCGTGATCATTACATGTTTATATGTCAGCAAATCAATTGTGGTGTACTTCTTGTTGACCTTCAATCCAGTTATAGCTTTAATGTTCTCAAGTTCTCTGTTCTTCAGGTGCTTTTTCGCTTACCTCACATTACATATCTTTTCTTGGAGAGGATATATACCGTATCTTTTCTTGGAGAGGATAGATACCGTATATTTCAATAATAAATTGTTTTTTCTTATTTTTTTATAAACAGTTTATGGAATTCAATTATCTTATGAAAACTTTAACATATTTATTATATATTGTTATCATTTTATGATCTTTAATAAAATGCACAATTTTTTAACTCGCTTATGGCAATCCAAAACGTAGCACCGGCACCGGCACGTCCCTGAGCCCAGCCATCTGAAACATGACGAGTAAGAAATTTAGATCTTCTAGTTATTTATGTTGTGTCATAAAAGAGATGCTTGCGGAGAGAAACTTACGACGAGATGTTTTGCTGATCTCCTTCCGTCAATACCAGCATACAGTCAGAATTCTCTTTAGCATTCGTAGATGCATGAACGAGTTTGTCAATGTGAAACCTCTTAGTTTTGCCTCCATCAACTTCCTCTCCACCTCCACCTCCACCTTCTTTGCTCTGAGTTTCCAATGAATACAACAACTTTTGGCTAAGCACATCACTTGCAATAGCTGTTTCCAGAGCTGTCGATAGTTTAGATTTAGACTTCAAATACTTCGTTTGAGTCAATTTTTCTTTTCTCAGATTATCAAACTCTAGATTCTCAATCAAGGCGTTGACAAATACCCTTAAAATGTTCTTCACATCAACTCTATTGTATTTGTACTTATCTTTGATGATATTCTTCTCAATATACTCTATGGCCTCACTAACAAGAAAAAACTTTTGACACGTGTACTATCAAGAGCTGTTTCTACTTGGGGTTCAAGATCTGCTATCTCATTCAACAGAATTAAAAAAAAAAGTTTTAAACATTTATAATTTATATTTAATAATGGTACACTGGTATGAAAAATATTATGTAATTATTTAATTTACTTTATATGGTAAAGATTTGACCAATTATCTCTCAATTTTTATAGAAAAACAAAAAAGAAAGATGGTCAAAGTGTATTCACGTTTTGATTGCTATTCTTTCTTTTTTGTTATTATCTGAAAATTTTATTTCTTCTATTGTTATGATCTTTCCGTTTCCTTAAATATTATTCAACTAATTTACTTTTGAAAAAATGTAAAAAGGTCAAACATGTAACATTCTGAATATTCAATACCCAGATTAGTAATTTATAATCATCATCTTGTTTAATTCATTTTAAGAATTTGATACTGGTTCTAAAACTCCGGTTTCTATTAATAAATATAATCTGTGATGAAAGTTCTTCATCTATTGTCTTAAAGTTAAATAGTTGTTCAATAAAATCAGTCTCGAGTCTCTTAGCAAAAAATCAGTCTCGAGTGAATGTGTAAATTTAGAATTTAGATGCATGTGGAAGAAAATGATAAGTAACAACATTATATCATCGTTATCAAAGTAAGCAACTTGTAAATATTTTTTCTACTTGTCCTAAATCTATTCTATCTGAGTTTGGTCTTTCTAGTCAGATTCTCGGATCATACAGTTTCTCTCTCATATGATTTCGGACCTACCAATCTATATGACTTGGATATATCTCTTTTCCTTTTTAGCTGTCCCCTCTTTCATTTCCTTAAGACTCGAACCAGGCCCACGGGTCGTAAAATCTTTTTGTTTTATTTTTAAGTTTATGATGAACCAAAAGAAAATTCCCCATGAATGAAGAAACAGTGACCCACTTGAAGACTGAAACAGGCCGATAATGGGCCCAAAAGAAGGAAGCTCCAATTTCGTTGAGCCCAACTCATAAAATCCCCATTTAAATTTTGTTGTTATTAATAATCAAAAAGGGATCACGGACAAGGCGCGGTTTACACTTTCTCTTTGCTCGCCAGAAATCGATTTTGTGTGATTGCTCCCGATGGCGTCGTCTGGATCGCCCGACGAAGATTTCCAGTCTCGCGTTGAGAAGATCTTCGGATCTCTCGCCTTCTCTCGTTCCTCGTCTTCTAATACTTATGCGTCTTCTGCGCCTTCCGTGCCCAATAGGGGAGCATGAGAATACTAACTAAGTGGACACAAGGGCGTTTTAACACAAGCGTATCCTATAAAACACAGAGCAGTTTTGTCGGAGTCAGATTCTCAAATATATGAACTGGATCATAGGTCATTTCACATATCATCTACCAACACCACTTATTGATCAGGTAAAGCGCGAAAAGGCCGTCCAGGTAACGAAAAAAAAAATAAACCAGTTTCTCAGCGACACTCTTACATGGAACCTTCCAGTAAAGGTCCGGTGAAGACCCAAAATTCCGGAAACTAGCACATCCTAATGGCTCCAAAATTTATATCTGTTCACAACCTGAAGGATAAATCTTACCTAACATAACACCAAATTCTAAGCAACCTGAGACGCTAAAAGACTCGACACATGAGGACAAACGTAGATGAGACCAAGATATGTCAAAACAAACCTATTTGCGGAACATGGGAGAGTCATCAAGCTTGGTGAAATGCATTTTGAGCAAATGGTTACTTCCTCTTCTTCTTCGAAACAAACACCAATTAACATCACACGGTAGAAAAAGAAAAGAAGAAAAAAAAACCTAAAAGCTATTTCTCACGAGGACGCCATAAACGAAACACAGACAAAACAAAACAAAAAAGTTGATTTTCTAATTGTTTCAAAGTCCTATAAGTTGGTGGCTAGATTGAACCAAGCAATGAGAGAATTTCGAAACGTCCGTGTAATGTCACAATCGCTCCTCAGGAAGCTAGTTGCCTTAAAGTCACATTAGTGACACAACCATTGACACTTAATATGCAGAGACCTCTCTGTTTTCTTCTTGCGAAATCCGATAAAGTCTCGCATATGTCACAACCTGAGGCTATTCAATAGCGTTAGCTCTGAGCGCGTTTGGATTGTCGTGAGTCATGATGATTGGTGGTTTTGGTTTGTTTTTGGAGCCAGCGGGTCGACCTCGTGGCCTCTTAGCCATCTCTCCTTCAACTGATGAAACCGGTTGGACCGCTTTCAGTAATGCTTTCAGGTTGTTGTTATTGCCTCTCTCAGTTGCGTCATGGTTTCTCATTGGAACTGGTTTGGATCCTACAGAGGTTGGAGTTAGTGCTGTGCCTCCAGCCATTGTTAATAAGAAATGTTAGATTTATTTCAACTGAAGGATTCAGAAATTTTGATGAGTTATTATATGGTAGAGATACCAAAAGAATGATTGTGAAGAGTAGGAGATTGTTAGGTTGTCACCAAATTTGTGATTAATAATTAACAAATTATTTTGTAAAAAAATATGTTTCAGGCAGCCTACTTTTCAACGGATGATTCATGAATGTTTTAAAATGTTGTTGTTGTTTTAAGATTTGGTTGTAAATAGCTACAAGATTTTAAAACATCAAAGCCTGATTCTGAGATTTCTGTTGTTTTTGATTCAGAATACGAGATGAGTGATTTGACGATGAATGCGAATAACCAAAACGTGAATCCAGTTCATAATCTCTGGACGGATGATCTTATTTGTGCCTTCGAGTTTTGTCGAGGTCGTCGTAAGATAACTAAGTACAACACAAGTGTTCTTCAGTCTGCACAGCGAGGAGATTCGCCGGAAAAATTGCTCCAAATGTATGATTGTTACTAAACTTACTAATAGTGCTTAATCTCCTTTTCTTGTAGAGTCTTTAACCAACTATGAACAGTGTTGTTGTGATAGCAAGAAACAGGAATGCAAGTCAGACCAATGTGGTGAAGGAGAAGAACCCTCGAGGAGTCATTGGCGACGAATTGGATGGGATAGGCTCTCTGAACTTCTCCAGACTGTGCAGATTGATAATGATTGGGAACTGCAAAACATTGCCATAGATGAGGATGAAGCCACAGTAGCTGAGCTGGCTGCTCCTTACTGGGAACGGCCACTTGCAGGTCCAACATGGTGGTGCCATGTAGATGCTAGCCATCATGGTATTGCTTCGTGGTTGCTTAATGCACAGTGGTTACATCCTGCTGTAAGCGTTGCTCTGCGGGACGAAAGCAAGCTGATAAGTGAAAGGATGAAGCATATTTTCTATGAAGTAAAAAAATTTAAATATGAGGCGGGAGAAGGGCGTAGACGCACGAGTAATATAACGCGGCCAAAAATCCTACCATGGTTTCTTTCATGTGTTATGCCTTTGGGCTTCCATACTCTGACAAACCTTAAACTTACCCAATGTGAAGGTCATCGGGGTGAAGATCTATTCTGGATATGATCCTGTTGAGAAAAATATTGTTAATGACTAAATCTAGAGAAGAAACTGTGTTACCTGAGGAGCTTCCAGTGCAAGTTCTAACATTAGGAACTAGAGAACTTTCATGGAGAAAGATCGAGTGTAGCATACCCCATTACCCTTTATCTGTTGGGGTATGTATTAATGGTTGTTTGTATTACAGAGCTGCACTTTCGTTCAGGCCTTCAGGCGCTTATACGATCATTTGCTTTGATATTAGGTCTGAAAAGTTCGAATTGACTACATTAGTGGATGCTTCCACCAGAGCAATCTGTCTTGGAACTGTGATAAACTATAATGGTAAATTAGGCTCACTTGTTTCTGATTTGAGGTATTGCCTTGTTAGAAGTAGAAGTATAAAGTTGTGGGTTTTACAAGAAGCGGGAATAGTTGGAGCATACACACGTCTTACCTCGTTTGTGGAAGAAGATAGTGGGACGCAGAGCGTTCCGCTTAGCGGGAGTTACTCGGACAAATGAAATTATGTTGGAGCCTTTACGTAAAAAGACCACGCCTTGCGACGTTTTCTACTACAGTTTGGAGAAAAAAACACGGTCATAAGAGTTGGAATCCAAGCTATAGAAGCGTTTGAGAATAATATTGATTACACCTATCATGACCATGTAGAGGACGTGAAGCTTATGCAAGAGTTTTAATTAGGACTTTATAACTTAGGAGATTGTTGTTGTAACCTAGGTACGTAGTTTGCCTCTTTTCTTCTATTTTCTCCTCATTTTCTATCTCTTTCATTTTCTTGTTTAGGCGACGATTCTCATCACTAGGACAGACTATTTTCTTTTGTTTACCTTGGATCACCGAGTTTGTTTCAGATTTGTTCTTCATTTTAACATCTCTTACAAGCTTGGCACTCTGAGCCTCAATAACACAAGTTTTATCTAACCCTTTGCCGAATTCAAACAAAAACAGAGAAAAATTGGAAAACTAGCTAGTAAAGTAAAGGGGGAACTGCATTAAAAGTAGTTGATGCAGTCAATGGCTAAAAGATGTTTATTAATTTAATTTTGGTCACAAGCTTACTAAAAGTACATTCATCACACACGCATTCGCATACCAAATAAAAAGGATAGTATCAAACTAAAAAGAACACGGGTTCATTCATCAGGCAGTAATAGCAAGAACCTTCACAACAACATCACCTGAGCGGATTTGAAGCAAATGATCGAACCACTCAACTTTCCCCCAAATTTCACGACTGTTGCGCCTTTCAAGCGCAATCTCTGCACACCAAATCTTCTTGTAGTAACCAGGCCAAACAAGTTCATCCCACAAAAGCACCATCTTTCCACCGTAATCACCCAATCTAATCCCTCTGTTTTCACGACTGATCTTAGGTAGTCCTGCGACTCCTACCAAACCCTGCAAATCTCTCCACATTCTTACCTCGCTATCATACCATTTAAATACTCCGTTAGAGGCAGAGTACAAAACGTTCCCTATTACGCAATAAGCAGGTGAAACCATATAACTACCCATCCGTTCCCCGACCATGTCCCATTTACCTTCCTTGGAATCGTAAGCAACCACCGCTTTGTTAGTCACCACGAGGAACTTTCCGTCAATAGATGCAGTTTCGTCGTCAAAACGGTCTTCTATCTCGCTGGGCACAGAATCCCATATTTGGGTTTTGGTATCCAACACCTCGAACGAGTTCTTCAAACTGGAATCGTCATCTATGTAGCTACCTGCTACATATATCTTCTGATCAAGGACGCTGGCAGAGATCGAACAGAGTTTAACCCGCAATCTTGGAGCCTCGCTCCACGTGTGAGACGTGCAATCCAGTATCGAGACTCTAGAGAAGGTGAAAAGGGAATTGCCTAAGACAATATTGTAGATCTTAGATCCAACAGCCACCAGACTGTTAAAGCGCGCACGAGGAGAATTGGGAATTGGGACTCTAGCCAAAGCGTACCCACTTCTTGATCTTCTTGATCTGGTTTCATTGGTTAGGGTTTTATCAGGTTTCCGGCAGAGTGTGAACCAGATACACTTATCACCAATTCTTTTTAAGCACACATAGAGACAACTCTCTGTGAGCCCCAAGACTGACCGGACCTTGTATAGCTCCGGTGAAGAAATGAGAGATCGAAAGCTCTTTGAGACGAGAGAGAGTCGGATAGTACAACCTTGAGACGCGTGCAACGCAGATCAATAGCAAATCATAGGGAAGCGAAGGAATCGGGATCGATTGCGGCGTCGGCGTCGGCGTCGGCGACGGCTCTCTTTTCCTCTTTTTCTTATTTTTATCCCGGGACGACATTGTCGGAATTGATAGGCTTTATAGGAGAAGGAAGTCCGCGCTTGATTCTTCCATCAAAATTCGATTTTGTCGGAAAGATGGCCGTAATAGCAAAATCAAAAAGCTTTAAAAAAAAATAGCAAAATCAAAAAGCGGAATTCATTTGCGGCAATAGGAAAATTATAGTAGAGACCAAAAAAGGAAGAACGAAAATTTGAAGTATAATAGAGATGTAGAAACTGGGTGATAACTTCAGAAGGATCGAAATTTAGTGTTAAAGAGTGATAAAAGATAGCTAGCTGTGAAAAGAGTACAGAACGTGTATATGTGAGTGGAAGCCTCCAACTTACGTGTACTGAACAACAACTATCTATAATGAACAAAAAAAAAAAAGTTTTTTTTTGGTAAAAGACAAGTAAGAAATTTGTAAACAACTATCTATAATGAATTAAGACAAGTCAGAAATTTGCAAACAACTATCTATAATGAATTAAGACAAGTAAGAAATTTACCTTTCTCTCTTCATAGACAGGAAGCCTCGACTTATAGAACTCTTTCATGATTTGTTGTGGACTTCCGTATTTCTTGATCTGATTATTTTCGTCAAACAAGTGCATATTGGTGGTTCCTATCGTTCTTGTTAGTTTTAGTTTAGCTTTCTCATCAGACAACTGTTCGGAAGTGGTCGGTATGTTTCCTTTCTTCAAGTTAATCACAATATTCACACTTGTATCATTGCTTTGGTCGAAGTAATCCTGCAAAAAGAAGGAATAAAAAGAAAGAATCAGTAAAAATGGAGAAACAAAAAACAACAAAACACATAAGATTTGTCTTCTTACCTTGATAAAAGTAGTCTTTTCTTTTGCTCTTTCTTTTTGTTTTTTTTTTAAATGAAAAAAGGTGGTTTCACCTCTTTGCCGGGAACTTTAGCGGATTTTAAATAGCCCCTCCCAAGGAGAATCGAACCCAGGTGGCAGAGTATCTACTAGATGCTCTTTTACCACTTGACCACGAACTCTTTGGTTCTTTTGCTCTTTCTAAGAAAGCTTTATAGTTATATGTCAGGCTTTTATAGGTAGCTCAGTGACCCGCCTGGTTTTTTCATCAATAACCTCCAGTTCACCAGCTGCTATGTACCTATCGGACTTGTCTTTGAGTTTATCAAGTTTGGTAGTTCCCTTGAAATCTTTATACCACGGAACCATAATCCCTGTTTCCTCACCATTGATTAGACCCTCTAAACTAGAAATAACATTTGTGATCCTATAATTTGGAATGGAAGTACTTCAGCCACTTCCAATCCCTTCACAGCCATTCACGAGTATGGTGGGAATAATGGGATAGTACCTACAAACAATAACAGATTAAGTTCAACTAGCATTCCAAGGAAAAAACAAATGTAACAGATTAAGTTAAGACCAAACAGTAACATATTAAGTTAAGACTAGCATTCCAAGGAAAAACAAATGTAACAGACTAAGTTAAGACCAAACAGTAGCAGATTAAGTTCAACTAGGAAAACAAATGTAACAGAATTAGTCATTGGAAAGACAAAAAACAAAAAGTACCATTGGGGCTCTATATTTTTCCCGTCTTCATCTTTTAAGATAGCAGCATATTTAAAGTCCTCCTTGGGAAACAAGATCCTTGTTACTGGAGAAAGGTTAGTGCGAAGATATCTTGGGTGGGCATAATCTCTTCCACCCTATATGTCCACAATCATGTTCAGAAACAAGCTTAGATAAGTAAGGAGAAGAATAATTTCTATATTAGCTATACATACCTTTTTCCGTGTACCGAATTGACCAAGGGATTCAAACAGTGGCGTGTTGTTACTGCCAACATGATCTTGTGCCATCTTGATGGTTGCACTATTGAGGCACTGGCAGAGAATTGGGAGACCTTGATGTTCTTGTTGGAACTCCTGTTAAGCAAGCAGTGAAGTATCTTTCTCTATACTGGCTTGAGTCCGTCAATCATCGAGGGTATTGACCGTCTAATATCTGCCATGAGGAATGTTACAAGGTCTTTTTTAATGAAATCTGTGAAGGTAAAATATCCTGCTTCAGTCTTTTGAAATATCCTCTGAATCAACTGTTTTCGGTCTTCACTATTCTCGTTAAATGCACAATCAATCGCTTTTCCATCGTCCTTTTCGTCCCAAAAAAAATCTCTTTTGTGATCAGCAATGTGAGTGAAGTATTCCCGGCCTTCCTTATGGGTATGTGTTCCCAACCCCTGATAAAGAATAAAGAATGTTAGTATAAAGAGAAGATGAAGCATAAAGAATGTTAGTATAGAGAGAAGATGAGCACGAAGGTTCTCTGTTAACATAGAAAGCAAACCTTGTAGTGTCTTGTCTTCCATTCAGATAACTTATCAACGTGTTGAGATTTCCATCCATTGTAGTCAGCCATTGAGTAAAACGACTTGACTTCATCTCCTTCCAGGGACTTAACAATATGATTAGAAGGACAATTGTTAATACTCTTTTGTCTACTATGTCAATCACACTATATTTCAATAATAATTTTTTTTTACTTTTTTTATAAACAGTTTATGGAATTGAATTATCTTATGAAACTTTAACATATTTATTTTATATTGTTATCATTTTATGATCTTAATTAAAATGCACAATTTTTGAACTCGCTTATGGCAATCCAAAACGTTGCACCGGCACTGCTGTCACGTCCCTGAGCCCAGCCATCTGAAACATGACGAGTAAGAAATTTAGATCTTCTAGTTATTTATGTTGTGTCATAAAAGAGATGCTTGCGGAGAGAAACTTACGACAAGATGTTTTGCCAGTCAGAATTCTCTAGAGCATCCGTGGATGCATGAACGAGTTTGTCAATGTGAAAACTCTTAGTTTTGCCTCCATCAACTTCCTCTCCAACTCCACCTTCTTTACTCTGAGTTTCCAATGAATGCAGCAACTTTTGGCTAAGCACATCACTTGCAATAGCTGTCTCCAGAGCTGTCGATAGTTTGGAGTTAGACTTCAAACCCTTCGTTTGAGTCAATTTTTCTTTTCTCGGACTGTCAAACTCTGGATTCTCAATCAAGGCGTTGACAAATACTCTTAGAATGTTCTTCGCATCAACTCTATTGTATTTATGCTTATCTTTGATGATATATATTCTTCTCAATATATATACTCTATGGCCTCACTAACAAGAAAGAACTTTGACATTTGTACTATCAAGAGCTGTTTCTACTTGGGGTTCAAGATTTGTTATCTCATTGGACAAAATTAACAAAAAAAAAGTTTTAAACATTTATAGTTTATATTTAATAATGTTGTACAATGGTTTGAGAAATATTATGTAATTATTTATTTTATTTTACATGGTAAAGATTTGACCAATTATCTCTCAATTTTTATAGAAAACAGAAAAAGAAAGATGGTTAAAGTGTATTCACGTTTTTTTTTTCGACAACTGGCCACAAGGGCCCATTTGCATTAAACCCAAAAGGGTAAAAGGTTACAGAGCAAGTCCAATATATTACAAAGCCCAAATCGAAAACAAAGAAAATCAATTAAGCCCAAGTTTGATTTGGGAAGAAGCTGATGACCTACTTCGCCGCCGACCTTCAGAACGCTCTGTAACAAACTTCCTTCAGTGAATCGCCGGTGACTTCGAAAACTCCTTTGAACAAGCGATTTGATCCTCTCATCTCTCTCAGCCATGCTTCCACAAATACCTCATGGAAGATCCATCTGGGATTACTAAATCCAAGGCAATCAAGGCCTCTCAACGATGGTGAAGGAAAACCTTCAAACCAGGCAAGAACCAGAAGAGATTACAAGATCCCTGCTTCAAAGAAACATCAAATCACACGGAATAACAAAGAAAAGCAAACTGAAGAAAGAGGAAAGAAAACCTAACAAACTAGGAAAAAAAAACTATCAGACAAGCTGAAACATAATATCCGAAAATCGGAAGAAGATAGCCGGACAAGCCGGAGGAAAATTCCGATATACTATCCAAAAAAACAAAAGGACCGAACCGTCGGGGCTACCGACGGTCGGTAAGGTCGCAGCAAAACGAAGGCGGAAGACTCTGGAACTAGAGAGAGAAAATGAACAGGACAAACGAGAGAGAGTTTTTTTAGGCCTTTAGTGTATTCACGTTTTTATTGCTATTCTTTATTTTTTTGTTATTATCTGGAAATTTTATTTCTTCTATTGTTATGAATATGATCTTTCCGTTTTCTTAAATATTATTCAACTAATTTACTTTTGAAAAAATGTAAAAAGGTCAAACATGTAACATTCTGAATATTCAATACCCGGATTAGTAATTTATAATCATCATCTTGTTTAATTCATTTTAAGAATTTGATACTGGTGTATCTTATTTGAAAGATTCTAAAACTCCGGTTTCTATTAATAAATATAATCTTTATATTGGTACAATTCAAGTATCTAACAAGCATAGCTTTACAAATTTGATTTATTACTAAAAGGATTGTACTGATGTAAAAACGAATCCTCGTTTATCAGCAGATGAAAGTTCTTTATCTATTGTCCTAAAGTTAAATAGTTGTTCAATAAAATCAGTCTCGAGTCTCTTAGTAAAAAAATCAGTCTCGAGTGAATGTGTAAATTTAGATGCATGTGGAAGAAAATGATAAGTAACATTATATCATCGTTATCAAAGTAAGCAACTTGTAAATATTTTTTCTACTTGTCCTAATCTATTCTATCTGATTCTGGTCTTTCTAGTCAGATTCTCGCATCATACAGTTTCTCTCTCTTATGATTTTGGACCTACTAATCTAATATTACTTAGATATATCTCTTTTCCTTTCTACTCTTTCATTTCCTTTTTTTTTTTTTTCGGCTAAATATTTCATTAAATATTGTTGATGTCTACATTGACACAGTCGGTTAAGAATGGAGGACAAGTATTATAGATTTGCCACATTGGCGAAATAGAAAGAATCTTCTTAGCTAGCGTATCTGCTGCTTTATTTGCATCTCGACGGCGAAATTTGTATTGGACTGAGGTAAACATCGCCTGCCATTCTCTGATTGTTGTAATATAATTCTGAAGTCTGAGATTATTATTCGGTCTTGATAATAGATGATAGACGTATTGATTGTCCCCTTCACAGACGAGATTACGATAACCCAATGACCATGCTGATTGAAGAGCCCATATTAGTGCTGTTAGTTCAGATTCCTCCACTGTTTGTCTCCCCTCGAATTTACCCATCCCAGCGTGTAGACAAAATCCATTACTGTTTCGGATTATCCATCCTAGGCCTGATGCATGATTCCTATGTTGATGAGCGGCATCATAGTTAATTTTGACATAGTTTAATGGTGGTGGTGTCCAATTGTTGACTTGTACTCTTGGGTTACCACCAGTAGTGGCATTTTGTTGTTGTTGTTCCATTGATTGTATCCATTCTTCTGTGTCTCCTTTGGCTTGGTCCAGTAAATCGTCAATAATTCCCTGTCGTGAGTTGAATATGAGCTCATTTCTGCTTCTCCACATTCGCCATAGTAGATAAAACGGGAGAAAACTGTTTGATGATGCAGGTTGTTCTTTCTGCAAGTTCAGGAAATATCCGATCTTTGAAGCCGGAGAGATAGTTATATCATCTAATGTCTGATTAAGGAAACCAGCTATTTGCCATACATCTTGTGCATAAGGGCATTCAAAGAAGAGATGGTTGATAGTTTCAAACTGATTATGACATCGGGGACATGTAGGGTCAACCGGAATATGTCTATGTAGGAGATTGCTTTTCACTGGGAGAATGTCTGAAGCCATACGCCATAGGAAGTGACGAAGTTTTGGGACTAGAGGGGCATTCCAAATCGCTTTGGTAAGTGCTGGTGATTCCTTTAGCGGCGCTAAATCAATACACTGTTCTTCATTCTGTAGAAGATGGTACCCGGTTTTGACTGTATATTGGCCATCTTTAGTGTAGTTCCAAAGGTATTGGTCTTGACATGAATTCGGTGGTAGAAAGTGTTTGCGGATTAATGAATGATCACTGCACTCTATTAAATCCTGGAGTTCCTGCTCTTTCCAAGTATTAGTGGTCGAGTCGATAAGAGTACTAACCGGGAGTTGTGGATTTGTGAATGGTAGGAGATTTGGTGCACGAGGTGGTGTCGTCTGGAGCCAGGTATCCGATAGTTTTGTAGAGGATCTGTTGCCTATGTTTTTCGTCATACCTTTGATAAGTAAATCTCGACCAAACAACAATGATTGCCAACCATAGGATGCTTGTGAACCTTTTTTTGCTTGGAGAATTTCACCATGTTTAAAATATCGATGTTTTAAGACACGATATAATAAGCTCTCTGGCCGATGTATAAGTTTCCAAACTTGGTTTCCTAGGAGCGCTTGATTAAAGGAATGAAAGTTACGAAAACCCATACCTCCATTCTTTTTCGATTGTGTCATCTTTTTCCATGATAGCCATGACATCTTGCGCTTTCCATTTGTGAGACCCCACCAAAATGATGATAGTATACTGTCGAGTTCGTTACATTGGTCCTTTGGTATTTTGAAGCATTGCATAGAGAAAACCGGTAGAGCTGTGGCTACGGATTTAATAAGAGTTTCCTTCCCTGCCTGTGTAAGGAATTTATTCTGCCATCCATTGATCTTCTGTTTAACGTTCTCTTTAATGAAAGAGAAAGCTTCTGTTTTACTGCGTCCAAGTTTTTCAGGAAGACCCAGGTATTTTGCTCCACCTCCAACATTTGGAATTTGTAGAATACGTTTAATTTCTTCCCGGGTATGATGAAAGACCTTATCCCCAAAGTTTATGGATGACTTGTCAAAATTTATCAGTTGTCCAGATACTTGTGCATATAACTCGAAGATGTCGCCCAGATTTTTACTGTTTTGGTAGTCTGCTTTGATGAAGAATAAGGAGTCATCAGCAAATAGGAGGTGTGAGATAGGAGGACCTCCCACTGAGAGTCTGATTGGTTGTATTTTACGTTGAAGCGTTGCCTTCGAAAGCAGAGAACTTAAAACATCTGCACAGAGGATGAATAAGGAAGGGGATAACGGATCTCCTTGTCTTAAGCCACGCGTAACCGAGAAAGAACCGTATGGACTGCCGTTAATCAACACTGAAAACGAAACTGTAGTTACACAACTCATGATCCATGATATCCACTTTTCACAAAAGCCCTTTTTACGCATTACTTCCTCAAGAAATCTCCATTCAATGCGATCATAGGCTTTGCTAATATCCGTTTTAACAGCCATATATGATGTAGCACAGCGTTTGCGGACCTTTAGTGAGTGCATAGTTTCATGAGCTAGAAGTATATTATCAGAAATTTGGCGACCTGGTATGAAGGCTGCTTGATTATCAGAGACTATACTTCCAAGGAATTTCTTGAGCCGAAGTGTTAAGAGTTTGGAGATGATTTTATAGATGACGTTACAAAGCGCTATAGGCCGTAGATCTTTCATCGTCGATGGAGGTATGACCTTTGGTATTAAGCATAAGTTAGTGTGGTTGATGGTGTCGGGCATTATACCTGTATTGAGGAAATCTTGTACTGCCTCCATGATGGCTGATTGTACCACTGACCAGTATTCTTGATAGAATTTTGCCGAGAAACCATCAGGACCGGGAGTCTTTGATGGTCCAATAGAAAATAAGCAAATTCTAACTTCCTCTAATGTTGCAGGGCGAGTAAGTATATCGTTCATGTCATCTGTCACCACCGAATCAATTTGTTGTAATACTGTATTTAGAGAATGTGGGGTTGGTTCAGAGCTTGTAAACAAATCTGAGAAGTAGCGTTGGGCCTCTGCTCCAATCTGCTCATTCCCAATAACATCATTCCCATTATTGTCTTTAATTGTCTGAATTGTATTCCTGGCCCTTCTATTATTTGTCACTGAATGATAAAACCGTGTATTTCTATCACCATGTCGTAGCCATTGGTTTCTGCTCTTGTATTTCCAATAATCATCCTCATCTTTGTATGCGCTTGCCAAATCTGAACGCAGTTGTATAATCTCATTTCTGCTTCCTGGATATCGCATATGAGCTCTGTCTATCTGTGTAATGAAACGACGTATCCGAACTGCTGAATTTAGAGGAGAAGAACGCTTCCAAACAGAAATAGAACGTCTTACTTTTTGAATACGCTGACTAATAGGGATCCCCTGTTCTAGGAAACCATTATTCCATCCATCACATACTGCCTGAGCAAAATCTGGTTTATCACAAAATCTACTCTTTCATTTCCTTAGACTCGAACCAAGCACACGGGTCGTAAATCTTTTTTGTTTTATTTTTAAGTTTCTGACCAACCAAAAGAAAATTCCCCTATGAATGAAAAAACAGTGACCCACTTGAAGACTGAAACAGGCCGACAATGGGCCTGAAAGAAAGAAGCTCCAATTTCGTTGAGCCCAACTCATAAAATACCCATTTAAAATGTTTTAAATTTTGTTGTTATTAATAATAAAAAAGGGATCACGCACAAGGCGGTTGACACTTTCTTCTTTGCTCGCCAGAAATCGATTTTGTGTGATTGCTCCCGATGGCGTCGTCTGGATCGCCCGACGAAGATTTCCAGTCTCGCGTTGAGAAGATCTTCGGATCTCTCGCCTTCTCTCGTTCGTCGTCTTCTGCGCCGTCGTCGCGGCAAACGCAATCGGGCTCGGTGTGGTCTCTCCCCGGCACAGAAGTGGAGAAGCGGGAGTGGAAGCGAGAGCAGCTCGCGTCTTACGATAGGGACGAGATGCCATGTGCGTCATCGTTCGACGAGATTCTGAGACAGCAGAGGATCTCGAGCACTGCTCGGAAGCCGTTGGAGGGGGAGGATGATGGAGAGGAAGGTGCTAAGGAGGATTTTGATGATGAATGGAGCATCAGAGCATCCATGGGCCTTGACCGTACTCTCGATGATGAGGTAAATCAATTTTCCTTGTAAGCGTTTTGGTCAGTTAACGATTGTGGAAGCGAGGAAACTCCGTCTGCTCATATGAGCTCTTAACTGGAATTAGGGAACAATTATTTTTGGTCCTATGTATTCATAGTTTTTTGTATGTGAATCTTCAACCTATATATCCAACTTGAAGATCCATATTAAGAGAGCAAATCGCTTTCTTTGATACGGAGAAGAACTGTTTCGTTGCCTTTTGTTTTGGTAAATGGCAATGTGTGAATGTGGTAGTACGCATCTTCTTATTTCATCAATAAGCCATTGAAACAATTCCTTACGGCTTGAAAATTTTGCAGGAAGAAGAAGATGAGTATGATAAAGTCGCGCTAGGGAAAGAAAATGGCGGTGAAGGCTTATCTATGGAAGATGCCCTTTTCAAACCCTCTGGTTGTCGGATTCGGGATCCTCGCGCTAACCATGTTGCTGCAAAAATTAGGCTCAAGGAAGATGAACTCGAGGCCACCAAATTTAGCCCTTCTGGCGATCACCTCTCCAAAAGCAAAGAGCCACCACCAGACCCAGAAGAATCATCTAAAACTGTGCAACCAAAACCCATACTCAAAAGGAAGGAGACTAGTTCAGATTCAGATGCAAGGACAAGCAAACGAGTCAGGTTTGATTTTGTGTCTGAAGAAACGTCCAGGAAGCCTGAAGTTACTTGCTCAGTTTCTGTCTCCTTAAAAAGCGCGTTGCATCAGGGTAAAAGTGGTGTTCGAGTACCGGATTACTTGGTAAATCCTTCCAAGTACACCTGTTACACCTTTGATCCTTCTTGTGAATTGGATGACATGTCCCAAACACGAGAGTACATGGACATGCCCAAGGATGCTCAAGGATCAGAAACTTCAGAGTCTGAATCATTCGAGAAAGTCTCCTTTACTCCACAGAAGAAGACCAAGGACGTAAAAGAAGACGGTAGTAACTGTAGCGAGACGAATCATATCGTAGCTGGTCAGGTAGCAGAAGATGAGAGACCAACTGCAGCAGAAGATGGAATACTGAAACGGGAAGAGCATCACAGAGCTGCAACAGTTTCCAAAGGAACGGTCGTCAGTATCGTGCCAAGCAAAGTGTAGATGAAACAGATGTCTAATATTTCAGTTTGGTTAGATCTCATCTGAAAAATGTATCGCCCTTGGGAAATTGCATGCAATAATTGAGATGGAGGTAGACGGAGATGAACTTGGGGTCCATGAAACGCAAAACATGTAGCTTTTTTTTAGCAGCATATGTAAAGATAGTTTTGATTCCTTTACTCCGGTTTTACTTAATTCAGAGACACCATAGTAAGAAAAAAACTGAAAGCAATTTGCCTCTGAGACTGGTTGATAGTAAGTAAGAAATATTCAAAGTCTCTGAGACTGGTTGATAGAATATGCTTTGCTTTTGAGACTGGTTGATAGAACACACTGCTGAGTTATGTTGATAAATGGGGCTTTTTAAAGAAACATTTGAACACATCCTCATTCAAACTTTGCTAAGCTACTATGAAAAGAGACATAGGATGCTAAACGTATTCTAAAATGTTGGGTGAAGCTGAGAGCAATTGATATTTTTAGAAGAGCAAAAATTTTGAAGTCTTACAAGTCAAAAAAACTATATTCTCGACTCTCTTGCTATTCAAAGTGATGTTACTAAAGAAAGTCCATTGACGCTGAGAACTAAGGTGCCCTCTTCTTGTTATCTTTCCATTCATTTCAACAAGTTTTAACTTTGACTGCTGATAAACCAAATCATGGGTTCCATTTCATTGCTTCAAAGATTTTGCTTAAATACTCAAGTAAAAAAAACTCTTGTTGAGCCTTAAAGCTTTCGCAAGCTGTCTTCTTTCGTTGCGTATATGAACATAAATCGTAGCACGTTTATCATTTTATGAAACAGGTCATTTCATGGAAAACTCTCACAAGTCGGATATTTTAGTAATTTTTAACTCAACTTCGTTTACTTTAAGTTTGGTCACTTGGTTCATGTTGTGCATTTTATTAAACTAAATTAGAGACTTATAGTAGAAGATGGAGACGACCTTACCTGACCCAAGTCACCAGACTAAACTGAAAGTCATTAAGAAATGATATTAAAATCTTGTTGCTAATTAAGAAATGATTTTCAACGCTGAAATTTGTTTGGAATTTCATTTTCTTTTTCCAGAGTATTTCTGGGCAATATCCCTCCAGGGTCCCCACTTCGTAAAGTCCACGAAAAAAATGTTTTAGTTGGAAGGTCAAGATCAATTTTCCTGTATTGACTCGTTCGGAAATTTAATTGTAATAAAAAAACCGGAAACAATTTTGACGGGAGATATAAATTTAAAATTATAATATATATTTTGACTTCTGACAAAATATTTTAAATATTGAGAAAAATTATTAAGCAAGTTTCTAAATAACTTTCAATTATTTTGGAAAATAATTAATATATAAATATCATATTAGTATTTTATAATTCTCTTATTTATCTTTACTGTGAAATATGTTTAAAAAGAGTTATTTTCAACATTTAAAAGGAGTTTTTGCAGAATAAAGAAAAGAAATATAAGTTAATGTAATAATCAAAATAAAGAAACGGTCCATTTTATTTAGATATAAGGAAAATATAGTAGAGTTGGTTGAATGGAAAAACAAATGTTATAGATTCAAAATTATGGAAAATAGAGAGGATAAGAAAGTAGAGAAGAAAAGACAAGAAGTTAATTTATTTGTTTTCCTCTTTTGGGCTAAGACGCATTTGTACCAGTTAAAGATAATTTAACAATGTTTGTTTAGTTTAAAAGAAAAAACACAGTACCCCGTTGGGTTGGATAAGACTACGATTGGAGCTAACGGGAGAACCATATAATATCATTGATTACTACTTCTGTACAGTACGGTGCTATTGTGTTCTTGATTTTTATTTTTTACATTTGTTTTGGTATAATGCATTTTCACAAATTTCCAAAAGGAAAGAATCCATTGTGATTGTGAGAATCAAAATCTGGAGAAGACAGAAGAGTCTACTGCAGGTGAGTTTAAAGTCCTGCGTTCAGCTTCGTATTCTTTTCTGATTTTTTTTTACTTGTTCCAACAAAGAAAACATTAAAAGCTACATTTATCACAGAAATACGTTGGTTTCCGATTTAATGATATTGCATTGAAACTTCCTTTGTAATTTCTAGACTCCATCACTTTCGACATGACTCACAAGAGTCGCAGCTAAATAGTTTTATATTGGTTGACCACCAAAAGATACATATATACAGTGAACTCTCAATGGGGGTCTTTGTGTATGAATATTATTTTCTTGAGCAAAAGTTTCAACTTAATTCGGAAGAACAATGCGTGGAGAAATTTCTTGTTGAATTTCCCTTTGATTTCTCCACGTTTTCCTAACTCTGTTCATCGTCGTATTTTATTCCAAAAAAAAAAAGAAGATAGTTGCAGAATGTTGACTGTTGAATACTTGGCGACATGATACTAAAAACTTGTTTAAAATTATTTTAAATAAAAAAAAATACTTTCTACATTTTACAAGCGGAAACAAAAGAAACTAGAAATCTGTTGATTTCATTTTAAAATATTCCTGAACTAAAAATGATTATGTGAAACATCTTGACCCAAAAAAAGAAAACATATGTGAAACACCATCTAAGCTTGATCTTAAGAATTGCTGCTGACCATTGGGAATCCAAGTTAAATGAAGAGTTTATCAGCGTTTCCTTAAAAGATTAATGATGTGTGTGATTAAAAAAAAAAAAAAAGAACCATACTTCAAATAGTGTAAACATTGAAAACTGATGTACCTTATTAATGATCTATCGATCTATATTTTCTAAAAATCTAGTGGCCTTACGCCTACCAATGATCTTTGGAATCCCTGAATTAGTTATACTACATTTTTTCCATGAATTAGTTAGTTAACCAAAATTTTCAGATGCCTAAGATTCGTATCACTAGCGTTCTCACTACACATTTACTAAGCCTATACAATTGTCTTTGCAACACCCCCTCCCCCAAGATTAGTTAAACTGTATTTTCCATGTAACTTCAACGATATTTCGACAAAAACTATTTCTTGTCTGATTCCGAATTTTCTATGACATTGGTCCTTCATACATTACACGTATCGTTCACACGGTGTGGTCCGAGTCCTATAATCAATTAAACATATCAAAGTTGTGTTCCTCACTAAAGACTTTTCTACAGTTAAAAATATCATCTAAACAATGACCGAGACTCCCAAATTTCCAAACCGATAGTTTTTTCCCCCTCTTGCTATATATATGACCAAGTATACACTCTGTGTTTTCATATCAGTTAGAGAGAACCAAATATGACGCTAAACTCCGAAAGCAACGAAATATGGGAGGCGAAGCTGAAGGATTTAACTTTCAACGTGAAGCAGAAACAAGACAATTTGTTGGAGGAGATACTCACACCTAACCTAGTTACAGAGTACCTCCAACGTTTTATGGATAGGTTTGATAAAGAGTTATTCAAGAAGAACGTACCGGTCGTGTCCTATGAAGATATTAAGCCTTATATCGATCGTGTCGTGAATGGAGAGTCATCAGATGTCATATCGGCCCGCCCTATCACCGGTTTCTTGCTAAGGTACACAAGAAACTCTCTCTGTTGATTTTTATCTTTCTTGTGTACAAAAAAACTAAGTTGTTGACTTGTATTTGTAGTTCGGGAACTTCGGGAGGAGCACAAAAGATGATGCCATGGAACAACAAGTACTTGGACAATTTAACATTCGCATACGATCTTCGTATGCATGTTATAACCAAGTAAGTCATATAGCATTTCTCCTTATATGGTTCTTGCCATTATCTATGATCGGACCCATAATGATGAAAAACATCTTCTTTTTTTTCTGTTTAGGCATGTGAAAGGTTTGGAGGAAGGAAAAGGGATGATGTTTCTCTTCACTAAACAAGAAGCCATCACTCCTTCGGGCTTGCCTGCTCGAGTCGCAACCAGCAGCTATTTCAAGAGCGACTATTTCAGGAACCGGCCATCTAACTGGTACTACTCGTACACGAGCCCTGATGACGTCATATTGTGTTCTAACAACACACAAAGTCTATACTGCCATTTGCTCTGTGGCTTGGTCCAAAGAGACGAGGTTGTGAGAATGGGATCCATCTTCGCTTCAGTCATGGTCCGAGCAATCAAGTTCCTCGAAACTTATTGGGAAGAGTTGTGCTCAAACATCCGGTCAGGCCGTCTCAGCGAGTGGATCACGGACCTCGGTTGCCGAAGCTCCGTGTCTTTGGTCCTTGGAGGGCCACGTCCTGAGTTAGCAGACGCAATTGAAACAATATGCAACCAGAATTCTTGGAAAGGTATAGTCACAAGACTCTGGCCAAACACCAAATATATTGAGACCGTTGTTACGGGTTCAATGGGACAGTATGTTCCCACGTTGAACTACTACTGCAGCGACTTGCCTCTCGTTTCAACAACTTACGGTTCTTCGGAGACTACTTTCGGGATCAATGTAGATCCTCTGTGCAAACCTGAAGATGTTTCTTATGCTTTCATGCCTAACATGTCTTACTTTGAGTTCATCACAATGGATGGTGACAAGCGCGATGTGGTCGACCTTCAAGATGTCAAAGTTGGGTGCACTTATGAACCCGTGGTCACAAATTTCGCCGGTAAGCTTGAAAAGGATCATCCCCTAAACAAAATGCAATCCTTTTTCTTACATGGTTTTTAACTAATTTTTGTGGTTTCTTTTCTTTTTTTTCTCAGGATTGTATAGAATGAGAGTTGGAGATATCCTCTTGGTGACTGGTTTCTACAACAACGCGCCTCAGTTTAAGTTTGTAAGAAGAGAGAACGTTGTGTTAAGCATCGATGCCGATAAAACCAACGAAGAAGATCTGTTTAAGGCGGTGAGTCAAGCGAAGCTCGTTCTCGACTCATCGGATCTCATACTTGTAGACTTCACCAGCTATGCGGACACGTCAACATTTCCGGGTCATTACGTGGTTTATCTGGAAGCAAAGGTCAAAGAGGGGGAGAAGAAGAAGAAGTCATTGGAGGTGAATGGAGAGGCATTCTCCGAGTGTTGTTCAGTGATGGAGGATTCGCTTGACAATGTTTACAAGAGATGTAGGTTCAAAGATGGAGCGGTGGGGCCTCTGGAGATAAGAGTGGTGCGTCAAGGGACGTTTGATTCTCTCATGGACTTCTTCATCACACAAGGTGCTTCCATTGGTCAATACAAGACTCCTAGATGCATTAAATCAGGAAAGGCCTTAGAATTTATTGAGGTCTGTGTGGTTGCCAGGTTCTTCAGTACTTTGAAATAGTTATTCCTTGGATTCATAAGTCCAAGTGACTTGGTAGCAATAAATATACGTGCGCCTGTGCCGTGTACTAAGATTTTTTATTAATATGCATAATTTTCTAGTATATTTGAGCAAGACCTTATTTCAATTTCCTCGACAAATGGAACACAACCATACAAATATTGACAATGTCCAAAGCATCTTTGTTCACTCAAGAAAACAGAGCATTTTATGAAAGTGAATACAAGTTGGAAAAGGGCTTAGAGTAAAATGGGCTTAGAAAATGCCCAACAAAGAGCCCGAAGAGATTTGAAACATAATATGATTGGAGCAGCGAATTTTGTGTCCACCCTCATCGTGGGAAAAAAAAAGAGAAGCGAATTTTGAGATTTCGACTGGGATGGGTCCCATTTTTAGTTATTTTATTTTCTTTTCTTTGGCCTTTTTTGGATTCACGAATCACGCCGCTTTTGTTCTTTTTCAAAAACATTTCCCTTGTTTTTTCCTCTTTTACCTTGTTCATAAATCCCCAAAGCATCATGCGTCAACCTTGGATTATTATTATTTTATTTTTTTTGATAAAATGGATTTAATTTTTTTTGGGCAAGTGTATTCTTTAACTCCACTAGGGAAACCAAAAAATAATAATACTAAGGTTTATAACAAGAAATTGTCAAAAACGATAAATTAATAGTATTTGAAAAAGAGAAATACCCTCAAATACTACATTTTCATGTTTTTGTGACAAAAATACCACACCAAGGTGAAAATGACAAAATAACATTTATTTAATGGTTTAAAGATAATTAAACTAATAAATTTGGGTTCAAAAGTCATTAATTAGGGTTTAGATTTTGGGTTTTAGGGTTTAGGTTTAAGAGATTGGGAAGAAACATATGAAAATAAATGTATAATAGTCTTTTTTCTCTTCAAGAAATGTCATTTTTATCATTTTCACCTTGGTATGGTATTTTTGTCACAAAACATGAAAGTGTGGGCACTTTGAAAAATCACTATCATAGAACAAATCATTCATGTTCGTTCATATTTACATGAATATCTACCTCGTCCCGAATATTTACATACATATATGAGCTATTATAATATTATAAAAGCTTTAATAATCCTTTTCATGAATATTACAGTTAGCTTTAATATTTATAAATATTTATTGTTTCTGAATTTTTAATGATCTATCTGTATATATACAAAATATGAAAATACACAGTTTAAATCAAATATATATTTGAATATCAGAATATAAATATTTTCTATGAAAAGAAGGTTTATAATTAGTTTCGAATTATATTAGATAAAAAAAGTATTCCAATCGAAAAGAGAAACAAAACTTATATGAATATAAAATCATAATAGCATATATAGTTCCGCAATCATTCCTAATTTGTGCGTAACACTGCTGGGAAAACATGCGAAGCTATGCTCCCAAAAAAAAAAAAAAGAATGCGAAAAAGAAAAAGAGAAGGATGAACTCAACGAATGGTCCCACCCCGCACCAAAGATTTTAATTATTTATATATAGTTTTAGTTTTACTAAATTATATCCTATTTTCTTGTAAATCCTTCTCTTTATAAACCCTTTTTTAACCTCTTCTTTCCTCATAGTATCAATAGCCTAGAGTAAACAAAACCCTTATTTTCCTCCCAACTTGCTCATCACCAAGGCAAGCTCCATGTTCTAATCACTCCTTAGACTCCCTACTCAATCAATTCATTCATACTAATTTGTTCCTCTCTAATATTGTACATATTCACACACATACGCGTTGTCTTGTTCTTCCCGGGGGAGTGTGTGTGTGAGAATACATAGTTTCTTGTAAAAGTGGATCGGAGGTATGGAAAGGAACCAGTTCCGACGGAAGCGTCGGCGGCGGAGAATCCGTCTTGGAACGAGTCTGATGTCAACGCCATGATCTCATCTCTCAGCCGTGCCATCGAGCATCCGGCAGCCGACGGACACGAAAGGCCAGACCCGCCGGTCAAACAAGAGCTTGATAAGTCGGATCAACTACAACAAGACCAAGGTAATAATCAGTTCCGTATTTTAAATACCATAAGTATCCTCGCCATATATGTCTCTAATCGGTTTAACTAGCTGATGTAAGGAAACTTGTTATATAATACGTTAACTAACTAAAGACTTGCTATTAATAACCCTTTCCATTTTCTTACTTAATAATAAAATTAGGAGGAAATTGGAATTTGTATAGGTTAGGTTCAAGTTCAATGCATCTGTCATTTAATTTACTTTCCGTAAAGAACTTTTCTTCCGTCTTTGAATTGAACCACCGATCAGGTTACTACTACGTGTCTATCCTTTTTTTTTTAATACATCTAGATTTTGTTTCTTTTCAAAGTACAATTTAGATAATAATTTATTAACGCAGGTGTTAAATCGTCAAACACATATAAGTCTACATATGGCTTCTTACCTAACTCGATACGAGTAATTTTGACCACGCACGTTCCTTTGTTCATTTCAAACTAATCGTCTTGGATCGTTCTTTATCAATTTTGCGTGTCATTTATATCTTGAAGTATTTCAACATGATTAACTTGTTTTTCAGGTGTGTTAAAAAGCCAAATATGTCATACTCAAAAGTAATCAAAAATCAAGTCTTAATTGGTTTATACTTTTAGCGAGTGATAGTCACAGCATCAATTTTTTTTTGTTTGAAAGCTGAGTTACGTTTTCATGTGTCATCCTGTGTGCACGAGAACACAACCGAAATAGAATTTTACATAGAAACAAAACCCATGTATTCTTTCTAGAGCAAAGAATAATTGATTGACATTTTCTTTTGTGAATATATATAAATCTTTAGCTGAATACCAATACGTCTTTGCTCCATGTTATTACTTTCTTTCTTTTTTGGGAAATTTTAATGTCAATGTTCATGTAACTATTTGACTCTTTGAATATTTTGTTTCTGTGTGACAAGAAAAAAAAGAAAGAAGATCTAGTATTTTGCTGGTTGTAACTCAGAAAGTAATATATGGAATAGATTTTCGGGGCTATATCAACCTGGATTGACTCTGTTGATAGAGCTCCAGATGGTTAAATATAAAGTCGGATATGATTCATGTTTTGATTTCGGTTACCTCCTATATGTATAGTCATTAAGCAAATATATGTCTAGTCCTTAAAATTTCAGGATTTAAGTCAGTTACAATATATTTATGGCCTTTATATTCCAATAGAAATTAAAAAAATAAATCAAATGTAATTTTGTGAGAGAGAAAGTATATAGTATAGTGTGAAAATTAAGTTCCATAATCTACATGGTTGATGCATCCTAGTATAGTATTTTTCATTAGATCATATCATCCTCAATTTTCTGTTCCTTTCAGGTAATAAATATTAAACTGATTTTCTCCTAAATATCCCTTGCCATAACTAATAAATGAAATCACACGTAATAGCTTCTCATGCCATGCATGTAGTAGTACTGCACATGCAATAATAATTCTTTATTTGTTGTTGTTACATGCATGTTCTTCAAGATCAACCAAGAAGAAGACACTATAGAGGCGTAAGGCAGCGACCATGGGGCAAATGGGCGGCTGAGATCCGTGACCCGAAGAAAGCTGCCCGTGTCTGGCTCGGGACTTTTGAGACAGCAGAGGAAGCCGCTTTCGCCTACGACCGAGCCGCCCTCAAATTCAAAGGCACCAAGGCTAAGCTAAACTTCCCCGAACACGTCCAAGGCCCCTCAACCACAACCTATATCGCATCTCAACCAGACATTAATAATGCCCCGCGAGGAGGTACCGAATTAACGAATTTACCTCCTCCCCGGCTTGGTCCATCTACTACTACTACTACTTCGTGGCCAACGAATTATAACCAGGACATACTTCAATACGCTCAGTTGCTTACGAGTAACAATGACGTTGATTTATCGTACTACACGTCGAGTCTCTTCAGTCAGCAGCAACAACCTTTCTCAACGCCTTCTTCATCTTCTTCTTCCTCGTTAACTTCACAACAGCAGCAGCAACAGCACCAGCAGCGTGAAGAGGAGAAGAACTATGGTTACCAGTATTATAACTACCCAAGAGAATAATCTAATTATTATTGTATGTCGAATCAGTTTCATAAACTATAAATCATTACCATGCATATTTTCGTTTCGGCTTTTATTTCCGTAACCTTAATTTGTTGCTAATGGTAGCGAAGAGGTTGCACCGAAATTTGAATGAATGAGAGACATGTGTAACAATTTGTTTTTTTATCTTATATATCTGTATAGATATATTAGGAAAGCTTAGATATGGCCAAACAAATTGTCTTTTTGGTTTAAGTGTGCTCAAACACTCGCACATGATCACGACGAATATCGCAATCACTAATCATTTAAAGAACAAAAAACGTGTTCAACTGTAAATATGAGACTTATCTTTCCACATATTCATGTGTCTTCTTGTGTGCATGCATCTATCTATACATGAATTGTTCGATAGTATTTAATTGAGATTTATGCTTTTTTATAATTAATAATCGATACATGTGAGAGTATGACAAGCAAATTTGGTCTTCAGATTTAGATCGAGCTTGGCCCACCATAGATAGTACTTTAAACACCGTGTATCTTTCATTATTCTACATCGAGTTTGATTGGCCTTCTCGTGGTCGTCTCAGCAGAATATTTTCTGCATATATTCCAATTCCACAATACTTAAAAATTCGTTTCATAAAATAATATTACAAAACTAACATCTATATCATACTGTACATGCTTATCTGAAACGCACTGCATAGTATTTTGTATTAGTCCATAAACAGTACTGTCTTCTAAATAGATATTCTGCCCGCTTATAATCTATAATCTATAGATTTCAAAATCATTAGAATACATATTGGTTCAAAGTCAGTTTTCATGTTTAGTTAGGAGGTCAGAGGTTACTCTTCTTTCATACATATAGTTAAGAAAGTCGATACAACCTAATTAGAATATTTATACATTCAGTTCGGCGTACTAGCTAGCTACTTCAAAAAATATATATGTTCAAATTCGAACATGAACGATGGGGTAAAAGTAAGACTCCTTATATAGTTCTGCTTTTGTTTATAATCCGAAGAGATATGGAGGCTTGGGCTTGAGAATTTTTTTTTGAAACTTTTATAGAAAATATGTCTAGGAACAACTTCTTTTTTCTTACATATTTTTTCCGAGATGGTCTATTCTAGAATATATTGGGTGGGTTAATTATTGATACTACATAGATGTGAGATTATATGAGATGATGTGGAAAGAGGTTCTTGAGAGTTACGCATGCGCAAAGCGCAAAGGGAAAAAGGGGGTCCCATCCAACTCGGTTACGTCAAGTGTATTATTTTGGGGGCCCATCTTCCAGATCCCAGGACCCAGTCTAATCATCTGTCAATCCCAATATCAAACTTTCACTATACGACAAATTTTCTTATGGTACAAACTACAAAGTACAAACTATCGTTTCACTTTCACACACAGTCTTTGAAATATAGTAAATGTTAGTATCATTTAAGATAATGTATCTACGTTCGATCTGCACTGGATACATCCATATCAAAACGAAGTCTTTCCTTTTATGTTTGAAGATTTTCCATCATTCCCATTTATCATGCTTTTCGGAATACGCGCGCGTTTCTGTTGAATTCGGTAGAATTACGACAAATATACAATTTGTTTTGGTAGCAGAATTCCATTTTTTCGTGTGTACAATTCCGTATAATTCGAATATATATTTGTTTAATGTCGTAAAAGATGTTCACCTGTCTAGTCTATTACGTGCCAGCCTAATAAATGATTTTCAGTTGTTCATCCTAGCTCCAAATAGTCACAAAATTGCCATCTCCTTATTTTGGTTTCTTGTAGTTGCAAATCTACTACTAGTTGACAAATTTGTATTACTTTCAGAAAGTGATATGCCATTTATTAAAACCAGAACACCCATGAAATAATCCAACGAGAGAAGTTGACAAGAATATATATATAATAAAGTAGGTCTACACATTTTACCTGAATTTGAAAACTCAAACTGGAACCAATCTGAAAATATTAGAATGATTAAAAAGATAGCCTGATATTTATTAGTTCTCAAAAAGATAGCCAGATATTTATTAGTTCTCAAAAGTATTATTATTTCGTATAAGTTTTGTATCTATTGTTTTTTGTAATTTATGTGTAACTTTGAATATTTATTCATAAATAAAATAGATGAACAAAGGGTTAAAAAAAATTTTTTTTTTTGGTATTATATGTATATTTTGTATATTTCGGATATATTGTTTTAGTTTTTTTTTTTTGATTTTTGGTATTTTAAATATATTTTAAGTAATAAATATTAGAATGATTAAAAAGATAGCCAGATATTTATTAGTTCTCAAAATTAATAGCTAAATCGATTTAAAATTGAAACAGCCGATCCAAAATCGATCCAAAACTATATAGACCAAACTTCTTCTCCTAAAAAAAAAACCGGATTCAAATAGAACGGAGGTGAACCCGAATTGAACATCAGACTACAAAAGTACAAGCCTATATGAAGTTCCGAATCTTTCTTTATTCTATTTAAAGAGCTATCATTTTTGTGATTTGACTTGGACATAAGATATATATATATATATATATATATATAATATATATATATATATATGATAAGATACTTTTAACAGGCTTTCGGCATCAGAAATTTCAAAATTTGCGGCTGCTTTGCGTTGATTCCGTCGAGAGGGGAACCTCCCCAGATACAATGATGATCTTCGCATGCACACATGAAAGATAGCAACTCTTGTGTGGATGGATAGATTTTAATTTGTACTCATCACTCATGCATGTACGTGCATCTTTGCTGGTTTGTATATATTTTATCAAAATAATATATATTCATATATTTGTTGTTCCTTTCCTGAAAGACTAGTTTTTCAACTTTCATTTTTAGTTGCTAAATAAACCAAGTGTAGGCAAACTTTATGGTTCTGCAAAGAGACAACCTATTAAGCAGTTCTAGATTATTAGATTTTTGTAATGCAATTATTCCTTTTTAGTGTATGGTCGGGAATAACTCGCTTATTATATATACAACAAGCTAAGCTAGCCATACTTAGTTATGACAAGTCCAATTGGTGCCGTTCGAAGGCTATTCAGAGTATGAACACAAATCAAATAGATCCAATCCGACACTGGCCTGATCAAGCCGCCAATAATGGGATATTGTCGAGGGGAACGAGTAGAAACTCTATCATTTCCAAAATGCATGTTACAAATCAAAAATTAAATATAAATCAAAAACACACATAATTTAACCCACTTATTACCAATTAACAAAACTCACCGTTCACAAAAAAGAAAAAGAAAAACTCGTTTTAATGATACAAATAACTCTGAATTTGACAGTCTTTAAAATTAAAGACGAATTTTGATGTCGTTTACCTTGTGTGTGGGGTCTATTCGTAGCCTCGTAGCAATCAAAGCATAAGAGAATTGTGACTACTAGTGTGAGTTTATACTTTATAGAATGGTCCCGTCTCCCAGTTGCCAGTTTTTAAAATTTTACCATCTTTGGGACTTTTTTTTTTTTTTGAATAAACATCTTTGGGACTTTAAACTGCACAATTTAGAAAAAATATGTACCTTTATCCATTTTTTTAATTATTTAATGGTTAATGTTAAAAACAATGTTTTTGTATATAAGTATTCTTTGTCAAGGCTAGTACATGAGCAGTGATGGTATTTTGACTATTTTCTAAATACATACAAGTGGGAATTAGCTGCTCACGCCAAGCTCTGTCAAAGTGGAAGTCCTTTACACAAAAGCCTCAAGCCACTTTACATAAAAGCCTTTGTAAGATGAGTTTTTTTTTAAGCCTTTACATAGGCCCAAACAAGATGAGTTATACTATCTGAAAAACAGAATAAAAGAACACAGCTTCACTAAACACGTAGCCAAACTATACGGTCTATACCTATAGATTTTATTGTAGAAACACAACATTTCACCACACGAAACTGAAAGGGTGCTAAACTTAATCCAACTTTATTTTGCATTTTCCCGTAACTCACACTAGATCCACACCCGCGCGTCGGCGCGCGGGATATGATTAATAATTTTGCAATTAAAAACATACATTTATTTCATTTATAAATTCTTTTGATATAATTATAATTTATAAAAAAAAAACTATACTTTAAAGTTATGGTGTGAATTCATAAATTATTTTGTCGCGCGGGATGACTTTTAATTTTTCATTTAAATACCTCAATTTATGAATTTATAATTTTTGAAGATAATTATAATTTATAAACTTATTAGAAGAAAACAATAACATTAAAAAAATAAGTTTGAACACAATAGTTTAAGGTTGTGGTGGAAATTATTTTCTGAGTCTTTTTTCTGACTTGATTATAAATTCAGAGAAAGAAAGTAATCGTATACAAGAAGAAATAGATAAAAAAAAAAGAATCAATATAACTAAAAGATAAGTGGAAATTTAATTAAAAGATATGTGGAAGTAACTTGTTTAATAGAAAATTTAATAATTACATACTATAATTTATGAAAATGTTTAGCTTAATATTTCTATTTGTTAAGATATTGGATTTTTAAAAACATTATTCTTATTTCAAATTAATATCTTCTATTTTAAGGAATATATCAATCATAATGTTTTTGTAAATTTGTTTTTTAAATATATCAATTATTAGAAAAGTAATAGACATTTTTACAGATTATTCAACATATAAAACATTACACTTATATAAATATATGTAGAGGTTATATAATTGTTCCTAACCATTTCGGCTTATAGACAACTAAACCAGACTATTTTTAGAGATATAGGCGGAAGTAAACCCACAATTGTTTCATTCTAATTAATCCAAATCGCAAGCCAACTAAATTAAAATATATTTTTTCATCCTATATTTTGGCTCGCGCATTTGAAAAGCAGGAATATATTTTGATAAAATTTGAATTTAGTAGAAAGAAAATCTATACATTTAATTTTGAATTTTTTTAATTTTTTTTATTTTATTTTAAATAATATATTTATATATTTGAAAATTTTATATGTGTTAACAGTTTTTTCTACTATAAATGTATCATATATTTTACTATATTTTATCCCATTAGCGAACAACATTTCTATTTTGTTTTTCGTTATTTTAACTCATTTTATAGTGTTATAAAACTTTGCAAGTTTGATAATTAACCGTGAAATAAAAATCATTTCGTAAAAACATCAATCCCAACCCGTCCATCAGATTATCAAATAACGTAAATATTGAATAATTTATATTATTTAAAATTTATTAAACTACAAGTTTTTTTATCTAATTCTAAATTTAAATAATTCTTATACTAAGTTATTTTATTTACATTTACCACTTGATTTAATAATTTAACCATACTTATGAAATATATATATATCTATATATTATAGGATTACCATTTTTCGTTTTATAGATTAATATTTATTTTAGTATTTTCACAATTAATAGTATTTGTTTAAAAAATTTTGAACGAAATGAAAGATATGTAAGATATTTATTTTATATTATGTTATAATCTCAACTCGTTCAACTGAAACAAATATTAATCCGAACCCGTTAATTATATAATCGAATAATATAAATATTGAATATTTTTAATAATTACATACTAAAATTTATGAAAATGTTTAGCTTAATAATTATATTTGTTAAGATATTGCATTTTTAAAAACATTATTCTTATTTCAAAATAATATCTTCATATTTTAAGGAATATATCAATCATAATGTTTTTGTAAATTTTTTTTTTAAAAATATATCAATTATTAGAAAAGTAATAGACATTCTTACAATATATTTTGGATCCTAGATTTTGGCCGGTTCATTTGAAGCGCGGGAATGTATTTTTGATAAAATTTGGATTTAGTAGAAAGAAAATCTATACTTTTAATTTTTAATTTGCTTAATATATATATATATATATATATATATTTTTAAATAATATATTTATATATTTGAAACTTTTAGATGTGTTAACAGTTTTTCTACTATAGATGTATCATATAATTTACTATATTTTATTCTGTTAGCGAACAACATTTCTATTTTGTTTTTCGTTATTTTAACTCATTTTATAGTAGTATAAAACTTTGCAAGTTTGATAATTAACCGTGAAATAAAAATCATTTCGTAAAAACATCAATCCAATATGTATGAAATATTCATTTATAAACTAAAAATATATATTAAAATTTATGAAAATATATATATGTATCTATACATTACGAAATCTAATATTAAAATTATTTATATATAGTCAAATCTTATTGCATAATTTGTTTTCCATAATATCTAAAATCCAATATTTTTAATAGGAAGTTTCCATTTTGTTTGATTTAAAAAGATATCATCTGATTTAGTTTTGATTTATTTTTGATTTAAATTTTAATAATAATTAGTAACATAATTAATACCTAATGAATAGGTCCAAGGGTCCAAACAACTTTTTTTAGGTAGATGTATCCTCCCTTAATAGTATAGATAGTGAAACAGCAGACTATAAGAAGGTTCGTCCAGACACTGTTGGTTGTACATACTTGCTTGGATGAGTAAACTGTAACTTCATATTCTCTAATACAAATCAAAAACCTTCTCAGATTTTGGCCTTAATCCCTTATAAACCCATGCCGAAATGCAACTTGGATCGCGATCTGTTTCCATTTGATAACTTGCTTGAGTTTCTAATCTCTTCTTCTTCTTCTTCCAGTTTTTTTCTCCTTGCAGCCTCGTCCTTGTGTCTCTGTATCAGCTCCAATTCTCTATACCTTTCCTCTTCTTTACGTTGAAGTTCCATTGCTTCTCTCCTCTGAGATTCTTCAACCCTCCTACTATTCTCTTCTAACATCTTATCCAGCTCTTCTCTTTCTCTCCGAGCTTGTTCCTTCAAATTAAATTAGTTTCACATTTCTTACTTTCAGTACGCAGCAAATATTTTCAAAACCAGAAGAAACCTAAAACAAATAGAGCAGGAAACATTGAACAAAACTACTAGACTCACTTCCTTTCTTCTTGCCTCGTTTAGAGCAGACTCCTTTTCCTTCTTCAGCTGTATTTCCACATCAAGAAACATCTTTTCATAGGCTTCCTTTGTCCGCCTTTCTATTTCGTCTTTAACCTCTTCGGTTTTCAATCTCTCCTCCACATTTTTCCTCACTGCTTCCTCGATCCGCCGTGCAGTCTCTTCCTCTAGTCGCTTGAGCTCGGCTTCATGCTGCAGTCTTAATTTAGCATGAAAAATGGAGTTAAAAAGATAAGAATGTAAAGAGTAGCTTTTTCAAGATCAGATAATTTGCAAACGCATAAATTGATTCAGTAAATCTTATGTGCACTGCTCAATTTAGTAGATAAGGAGACAAAAATGGTTGACAAGTTATCACATTTTTTTTACTTCTGATAACATCACTCGATATAGTAATATCAATGAACACAATAGAGCTATATCTTTCGTTCACCTCTGGAAAATTCAAGAAGTATATTACCCTTTCGTGCATGTCAACTTGCTCACTACCAAGATGAATTCTTAAAAAAGAATGCGTGTGTTCGTTCATTTAAGATTACAATATTTCTACATAGTCCATCGAAGCTATCATCTTAAGTCAATACTATAGAAGGCTAGCTTTCTGCGAAGGTATACAAGAATCTGAAAGACAAAACAATATTTTTTTATAAAATTACCTAGCCTTGGCTTCCTGTTCTTTCTTCGCAGTTTTATGGTCGGTGGATGAGGGAGACAATGAACTACTTCTATCCCTTTGGTGTTGCCTCGGCGTAGGAGATCTGCTTTTCCTGTGCCTGTAGAACAAAAATGAACATGTGTTTGAGCCAAGGGAGCTTCTTCTACATTATAAGCTAGCTAGGTATCCAACACTAACTAATGGCTTATAGACTGTCGTTTTGCAGACATCAAACAAAGGTCCAAAGTGAAACAAGTTACAAAGGAAAGCTGAGCAATTTTCTGGAATTGGTTCTGTACCGATCTCTTGCTACACGACAAAAAACTTGGTCAAAACTCTGTAGAGCCTAAAACTTAATTCGCCACATGACCATATAAAGGATCGAGATTCTCTTCTCTAAATACCGAAAAGGAAGGAAGATTGTTGCAGACCTTGATGAATAGGGTTCGCGGCTGCGGTCGCTCCTGGTACGACGGCTGCTACGATGGGCGAGAGGCGAGCGAGAGTAGCGTCGGCGGTGAGACGGCGACCTAGATCGCGAGTCTTTTCGAGCCATTCCCAACCACCCGGCAATGATTTGATTGGTCAATATAATGAATCCCTCCACTAGCCTCCAGATTCATCATCGGTTCAATGTGTTTTGCTTACTCACTGTCTTACTCCGACAGACGAACCGGTACAGAAAACCGAACCGGTTTAATTCAAACATTTGGTGTACTCTGTAACCAATAAGTTACATTGAGTTAGGTGTGTCAAAAAAAAAAATCTCTTAACAATCCGAAACTCATCCAGAGTTTCCGGCACACGGACATTTCGCCACACCCCCACACCCTTTGTCCGCTTTCTCCAATATCTTCTATAAAGTTTCCAAGCGTAGAGAGGCTGTGTGTAGCTCATCTACCTCACTAGAACAGAGGTCTGTTTTGTAAGCTATTTCGTGATCCGCAAGTGATAAGAATTTAGGGCTTTACTTTTTTTTTTTTTGTTATTATCGCTGCAGATAATAAAACAAAAGCAAGCATGTTGCCAATGTTCGATCCAACAAACCCAAAAGCTTGCATGTCTATTCTTGAAGATGTGACAAGTAACGCTAAGCAGATTCAAGATTCTGTGTTGGAAGCAATACTTTCACGTAATGCTCAAACCGAGTACCTTAGAGGTTTCCTCAACGGTCAATTCGATAAGCAAAGCTTCAAGAAGAACCTACCCGTTGTTACCTACGAAGATTATCGCTCTTATATCGACCGTATCGCTAATGGAGAGTCCTTTAATCTCATTTGTGATCGACCCATCACTCTATTCTTGGCCAGGTACCTTTCAAAACAATACACCTTGTTTTGAATCTCGAAATCTCTGGAGCAATTTTTTTTTTCTCTTTTCTGCTATGTAATTCTGTGATAACTAAAAAAAAAAATTAAATGCATGATTCAAAATGATTTGCACCAATTATTGACAAGAATTTCAGAAGAGACTTAAAATCTAGGGTCTAACATAACCTAGATGCATGACCTTGTAAATCTTATTAATGTGCATTAAGTTGAAATATAAATTATGTAAAGAGTTAAGCAAACGATTGTTTTTGCAGCTCGGGTACTTCAGGAGGAGTTCCAAAGTTGATTCCTCTGACGGCAGAGGACATGGAACAGAGGATACTGTTTGCATCTCTCTATGCACCTCTAGTCTTCAAGTAAAGAGTTCCAAACTCTAAGATATGTCTTCTATTTGTTAGATACCAACTAGGGGCAAGTAAAAACTCAAATTCTTGTCGACGTTACTGTTTGCAGGTACATCCGAGGGCTAACCGAAGGAAAATCTCTCATGTTTTACTTCGTGACCCGAGAAAGCGAGACTGACTCTGGGTTGATGGTCAGGTTTATGATAACTTGTGTTTTAAAAAGCGTCAACTCAACCAACTCATTTCTCTGGTAAATCAACAAAACTTTTCTCCCACGTTGCGTTCACTCTTTCTATTAGGCCACCGAAGCGCCCGACTAATCCTAGAGGTGAACAAACCCCTTTAGTGCTCCTAGTGTTTCTTTATTGTGTTTGTTATATGATTTACAGGGACCGAGTACAGATAAGTCCGCACGAGATTTCGACTTGTACAGATACAGCTCAAGGAATGTACTGCCAATTGCTTTGTGGGATTCTACAACGTGAAAACGTAGCTCGCCTCGGTGCACACTTTGCTTCTTCCTTCCTGAAAGTAATCAACTTCTTGGAAGATCACTGGAGTGAGTTATGCTCGAACATAAGGACCGGCCGTGTGAGCGACTGGATCACAGACGCCCAATGTGTTTCAGGGATCCGTAAGTTCCTCACCGCTCCAAATCCGGACCTAGCCAGCCTCATCGAGCAAGAATGCAGTAAAACATCGTGGGAGGCTATAGTTAGGAGACTATGGCCAAAAGCAAAATGCATCGAAGCCATCGTTACGGGCTCCATGGCACAGTACATTCCCTTGCTGGATTTCTATTGCGGTGGTCTTCCTTTGATTTCATCGTCTTACGGCAGCTCTGAATGTTTCATTGGTATCAATGTCAATCCTCTGAGCAAGCCATGTGATGTGTCGTACACCATTATTCCAAGTATGGCTTACTTCGAGTTCATAGAGGTCGAGAGAGACCATCAAGAAACTGGCCGTCATGATCCCACAAAGAACCCTGCCATCGTCGATCTTGTCCATGTTAAAATTGGTCATGATTATGAACTTGTTGTCACAACTTTTTCTGGTAAGTTTTTATTTTCGCTCTCGCGTTTTCAAACAAGTATGCATTTAGAATTAGTGTTACCTTTTGTAAGAACAATGTTTAAAGAAAGTTTCAAAGTGATACTTGTGGACTAAAAATTATTAACTAAAGAGAATATTTTGCAGAGTCTTACTTGTGAAAACAGTAAGAAGTATATATATATAATAAGCATTTTAACTGTTTTCTTATATAAGTGTGTGACAAAATTTATGTTACAGGTTTGTATAGGTACCGTCTGGGAGATGTTTTACGAGTGACAGGGTTCTACAACAATGCGCCACAATTTTATTTTGTAGGAAGACAAAAAGTTGTTCTGAGCATCGACATTGATAAGACCTACGAAGAAGACCTGCTTAAGGCAGTAACAAGCGCGACGCTCTTGCTCGAGCCACGTGACCTAATGCTCATCGATTTCACTAGCCGCGTGGATTCCTCCTCGTTTCCAGCACACTACGTGCTCTATTGGGAACTGGGGAGCAAATTCAAGGACGCGAAGGTTGAGCCCGAACGCGATGTCCTGGAAGAATGCTGTTTCACCATTGAGGAGTCTCTCGACTCTGTGTACAGAAAATTACGAACGAATGATAATATCATTGGATCCCTTGAGATTAAGGTTGTTAGGCGTGGCGCTTTCGACGAGTTGATGAATTTCTTCCTCTCTCAAGGCTCTTCTGTGAGTCAATACAAGACCCCGAGGTCAGTGACGAGTGAAGAAGCTTTGAAGATATTGGAAGCAGCAGTTGTTTCCCAGTTTCTTAGCCCGAAAACTCCGTCGTGGGAGCCACGTGAGCTGCACTCTGGGCGATAAAACCGCAGTCGCATAATGTGTGACAATGTGAGACTTGTGGTAATAGTTAAAGATAATCAAGGCCCCGTTATACTAAAACTGAAATGCCTTAAAGCTATTGACACCAAAATTCATAAAAAAAGATATGGCTTAATCTAAATTTTATAATTTTAATAATCCATTAAGCAATTTAGATGACAATACATCTATATGTAATTATCTCTTTTCTTCTCGTTGTTTCTCCTCTTACGCAATTCAAACTCATTTGGTGGAGTATTGCCGTCGAAACAAATAGACTATACGGTCGGAAAATGTAACTATCATGAAAACAAATTGAATTGTCATTGTTCTTCTATATATAGAACAAAAAAGGGAATAGACTAAAACAATTCATCTCTGATCAAAACGATTCTAACTTGTTCTAACAGTCAAAGAAACTAAAAATAGGACATCAATTTGTACCATCCAAAATCAAAAGTACCACATGATTTTGACCGGTCGTCCGTACCAGATGCCAGATGGTTTGAACTTTTTGTCTGTGTTGTTCCAAAGGATGAGGTAATAGTACTTTCAACGTTCCAAAAATGTATCGCTTAATAAAAAAAAAAAAGGAATGGGACAAAAATGCTACATACGAGGGCAGTAGTACTTTCAACGTGTCACTGATTATATCTCCTCGTAGTGCTCACTGTTACTTAAACCCTCTTTCTGGAAAAATGTCATCAACCGGAAATTCTCGGCATATTTCGCCACGCCACACTTTTCAACTTTTTGTCTGCTTTCTCCAGTATCTCCTCAAAGGTTACCAAGCGTAGAGAGAAAGAGGCCAGATCTCATTCGCTTCGCCATAACAAAGGTTTCGCTCTTCCCTCTTTTGTTATCCATATACGTATAAGCTTCGCTTTTTGTTATTCTTGTTGCAGTCAATAAAAAAAAAGCAATCATGTTGCCGAAGTTCGATCCAACAAACCATAAAGCGTGCATGTCTCTTCTCGAGGATGTGACCACCAACGCTAAGCAGATCCAAGATTCTGTGTTGGAAGCAATACTTTCACGTAATGCTAAAACCGAGTACCTTAGAGGTTTCCTCAACGGTCAATTCGATAAGCAAAGCTTCAAGAAGAACCTACCCGTTGTTACCTACGAAGATTATCGGGCTTATGTTGATCGTATCGCTAATGGAGAGCCATTTGATCTCATCTGTGATCGACCCATCATTGTTCTCTTGGCAAGGTACCTTTTTGAATCTCGAAATCTCTGCAGATTCAAGAGCAAATTTTTTGACTGCTATGATAACTGAAAACAATATCAAAGCTTTTGGTGTTGTAAAGTCAAATGCAAGATTTTGAAGAATTGGATCAATTGTTGACTAGAGTTTCAGAAGAGACTTGAAATCATGGCTCTTATATACACGTGCAGTTGCTTTTATTCTTTCTTTAAAACAAAAACATTGCATGAGGAATTCGGCTCAAACTTGTTGATGCATGAGTTTGTTAATCTTCAACGATGTACAATAGATTGAAGTATAGAATCTGTAGAGAGTCAAGGAAGCAATTGTTATTTGCAGCTCAGGTACTTCAGGAGGAGTTCCAAAGTTGATTCCTTTGACAACAGAGGATTTGGAACAGAGGACATTATTTGTATCTCTCTATAGACCTCTATCCTTCAAGTAACGAGTTTCAAACTCCAAGTTGTTGATATTATCGGTTTTTAACATATTTTGATTCGTTTTTAGTGTTCGGTTTGAGTTTTGATTTGCATCTTTCGTTGGTTTTTCGAGTCTTTTCTATTGTTTTGAGTCTTTTACAGATTTTATGGAGTTCCGAAGAAGTTTGGCGTTTACGGACATGTTCGAGTCAAGTTGACGTGGAAAACACGAGGAAATGACCAACCATGAAGAACGACCGTTCTTGGAGGCATAACGACCAACAGAACGACCGTTCCCCCTATGGAACGATCGTTCCTCCCCTTCACCAACCTTGCCGACACACCGTAGATCGATCGTTCCATTCCATGCAGCTCGTTCCACACTTCACCTACCCTGCCGACAAAAACGCAAGAGAACGACCGTTCTACCCACTAGAACGATCGTTCGCCGACAAAAGTACGAAGGAACGACCGTTCTCAACCAAGAACGATCGTTCCCTGACACCGCATTCCACCTACTACGGATCGACCATCGGGAACGATCGTTCTCCACCTAGAACGACCGTTCCCCGTCTCACCTACCACCCTCACCTTGGCCTATAAATACAACTCACTCTTGATCACAAAAAACACACCATCTCCTTCCTCCTCTCTTCTCTAGCTTCAGAGCTTTGCTCTTAGTCTTTTTTTTAGTTTTTATGTTTATGTTTTTATTAAGTTTTATTTAGTTTGTTTTAAGCTTTATATTTATGCTTTAATCAAGTTCTATCATTTTTACCTTCAGTTCTTACTTTCAGTTCTTACTTTCAGTCTTTACTTTCAGTCTTTACTTTCAGTCTTTACTTTCAGTTCTTATATTTATGCTTTAATTCAGTTCTTATATTTATGCTTTAATTAAGTACTTATAAGTTTATATTCAGCTTTCATTATCTATTCAAGTTTTTATTATGAACTTTATAATCTCGTTGTTATCTTCTTCATTAATCATGTCTGAGTAGATCTCTTAGTTAGGTTAAGGTTTGTCAAAGGGATTCATGAGCTTTAGGGTTAAACACAAATAGGCTATTCAAATCAATATCTTCACCTTTGTTGTTCTTAATGCTTAAATCGAATTGATCACTTGATTTTATGATATGAGGTTTAACTTAGACAGCGAGAGTTGCTAGGTTGCTAGAAAGAACATTGGTGAGCAATTTAACCATTACCTGCGAGAGTAGATGTATTGAGAATTGTGAACATATTAAACCTATCCTTAATGCTTGTCTACGATTTCTAGTACCAACGAGAGTTAGGAATTCTAGGTTGATAGACAAAGATATTGATACCACGAGAGTGGATTGATATTATCCTAGTGTTTAAGTTCTAGATTTATGCTTAATCATCGCCTGAATAGTTGTTTGATCCGTTGCTCTGAATCTCCTGCGATATTCCTTGACCTAACGCTTGTTAATATTATCTTTTCAACCAATCTTACAACCGATTTTATTATTTTCTATTTATAAAAACCAAAAACAAAAACAATCTTGATTCGTTTAGCTCGATTAGAATCCTGTACTCTTGGTGTGCCTATTCTTGCTTTCCTCGTGGATCGATAAAATAACATTTGGTTGTTGTTTTCACACCCGAAAATACGCAGCATCAGTTGTCTTGTTTTGTTATCTCCAAAAAGAAAAGAGTCAAGTTAAAAAAAAAAAACCAAACCTGTTCTTGGTATTGTTCGCAGGGACATCGAAGGGTTTAGTGACGGGAAGTCTCTCACGTTTTATTTTGTGAACAGAGAAGCGAGACAGCCTCTGGATTGAAGGTCAGGACTATGATAACTTGTGTTTTGAAAAGCGCGAGCCCAGGCAACAAATTTATCTGGTACACATTTGCTCCCATTTTAGGGGGGAACAGGCTCCTTGGTGCTACTAGTGTTTCTTTATTGTGTGTGTTATATGATTTTATAGGGATCGAATGCAGATAAGCCCGCATGAGATTGCGACTTGTGCAGACACTACCCAGAGCATGTACTGCCAATTGCTTTGTGGGCTTCTACATCGAGGAAATGTATCTCGCCTTGGTGCACCATTTGCGTCTTCCTTCCTCAAAGTAATCAAGTTCTTGGAAGATCATTTGAGTGAGTTGTGCTCGAACATAAGGACAGGCCGTGTCAGCGACTGGATCACAGACGCTCAATGTGTTTCAGGGATCGGTAAGTTTCTCACCGCTCCAAATCCGGAACTAGCGAGCCTAATCGAGCAAGAATGCAATAAAACATCATGGGAGGCAATAGTGAGGAGACTATGGCCAAATGCAAAATGCGTCGAGGCCGTCGTTACCGGCTCCATGGCACAGTACATTCCCTTGCTGGATTTCTATTGCGGTGGTCTTCCTGTGATTTCATTATTTTACGGCAGCTCTGAATGTCTCTTAGGTCTCAATATAAATCCTCTGTGCAAGCCTTGCGATGTTTCTTACACCACCATTCCAAGTATGGCATACTTCGAGTTCTTAGACGTGAAGAAAGACCATCACGAAACTGGTCATGATCCCTTAGTGAACCCTGTGGTCGTCGATCTTGTCGATGTTAAAATTGGCCATTATTATGAACCTGTTGTCACAACTTTTTCAGGTAACTCTCTATTTGAATAAAAATGTTTAGAAATTTACTACAGTCTCTGTTTGAGGAAGCGATAGAAGACATTATTAAACTGTTTTCTTGGTTTGTGACAAAAGTATAGATTGTTTCTTACAAGATGTATATATATATATATATACAGGTCTGTATAGGTACCGTTTGGGAGATGTTTTACGAGTGACGGGTTTCTACAACAGTGCGCCACAATTTCATTTCGTCGGAAAACAGAAAGTTGTTCTGAGCATCGACATGGACAAGACCTACGAAGAAGATCTCCTGAAGGCGGTGACAAATGCGAAACTCCTGCTCGAGCCACATGACCTAGTGCTCATTGATTTCACTAGCCGTGTGGATTCCTCCTCGTTTCCGGGACACTACGTGCTCTACTGGGAACTCGGGAGCAAAGTCAAGGACACGAAGATCGATCCCGACCCGGAGGTTATGGAGGAATGCTGCTTCACCGTTGAGGAGTCCCTCGACTCGGTGTACAGAAAAGGACGAAAGAATGATAATAACATTGGACCACTTGAGATTAAGGTGGTTAGGAGTGGTGCGTTTGACGAGCTCATGAACTTCTTCGTGTCTCGAGGCTCTTCTGTGAGCCAGTACAAGACGCCGAGATCAGTGACGAATGAAGAAGCCTTGAAGATACTGGAGGCAACCGTTGTTTCCAAGTTTCTCAGCCGGAAAACTCCGTCTTGGGAAATACATGAGCTACATTCCAGCCGATAAAACCGTCGTTACTACATGTGTGGGTAAATAATAAAATAAAAAAGAGAAAACAAAACCCAGTAATGAACATGTAATCGAATACAATAAGTCCATAACAATCGTCGAGTTGTGTTCTATTAATCGTCTTTTTTTTGTTGGTTGCTGTTGTTGACAATCTTCTATAAATCGTATTTATGAGAATCATATTATGATTTGACACGAAAATAGCGAGTCGTCGTGTTTTGTTGACTTTGCACTTCTCTCTTGACGATACGACAGTGGTTTGCATAGCTTGAGACGCTATTCCGTGGATGCGGACCTACGGAAGCTAGAGGATCTTGGGGCCCCACTTGTACGATCCAACGGCTGGTACTCTTCTCGACACGTCACCGTTTCCCCCGAAAAATCAACCCACAGATCCTTACCTCATCAGTGAACGGAGAGAGATTTAGCCATCAATCTGTATTCGAAAGAAATTCCGGCGACGATGATGCCACCGGAGCTACAGCCGCGGCTGTTCCGGCCGCATATTTCCTCTTCCTCCGGTGAAACAACTTTGCCTTCTCCCAATTACACTCCTCACATGAGCCCTGGCTCAACCAGAAACTTTATGGATCGAACTAGTGCTACTTCGAGATCCAACAACTCTCGATTCTCTCCTTCTTCCTTCGCCTACAACGGACGGATCGCTCTTGCTCTTGTCCCCTGCGCTGCCTTCCTCCTCGACCTCGGCGGCGCTCCGGTTGTCGCCACTCTCACCGTCGGCCTCCTCATTTCCTACATCGTCGATTCTCTCAACGTCAAATTCGGAGCCTTCCTGGGAATATGGATGTCGCTGATCGCAGCTCAGATCGCCTTCTTCTTCTCCTCTTCTCTCCTTTCCTCCTTCAACTCCGTCCCTCTCGGCTTGCTGGCGGCTTTTCTCTGCGCCGAGACCACTTTCCTCATCGGATGCTGGACTTCGCTTCAGTTCAAGTGGCTCCAGCTGGAAAATCCTTCAATTGTCGTCGCTCTTGAACGCCTCTTGTTTGCATGCGTCCCTTTCACTGCCTCTTCGTTTTTCGCCTGGGCTACCATCTCTGCCGTCGGGATGAACAACTCGTCTTACTACTTCCTCGTCTTCGCCTGCGTCTTCTACTGGGTTTTCGCTATTCCTAGGGTTTCTTCCTTCAAGACCAAGCAGGAAGCTAAGTACCATGGAGGAGAGGTCCCTGATGATAACTTTATCCTTGGATCGCTTGAGAGCTGTTTCCTTTCACTGAATTTGATGTTTATGCCGCTTCTCTTTCACGTGGCTTCGCATTACTCTGTGATATTCTCGTCAGCTGCCTCATTATGCGATTTGCTGCTTCTGTTCTTCATCCCTTTCCTCTTCCAGCTCTACGCCTCCACAAGAGGTGGTCTATGGTGGGTTACCAAGAATTCCCACCAGCTGCAGAGCATTCGTATTGTAAATGGGGCCATTGCCTTGGTCATTATTGTGATATGTTTGGAGATTAGAGTTGTTTTTCGCTCTTTTGGCAAGTATATCCAAGTTCCCCCTCCATTGAACTACCTTCTGGTGACCACAACAATGCTTGGAGGTGCTGCTGGCGCTGGTGCTTCAGTTCTTGGAATGATCTCGGGTGGTCTTAGCTCAGCCTTCTTCACAGCTTTGGCTGTGATTGTGAGTTCTGCAGGAGCTATCGTTGTAGGATTTCCACTTCTGGTAAGTATTTTACTTCCAATATGCACAGCTCCTATTACTTTTGTTATTAATAACTAGTTCGTTGAGCTTTCATGTAATCAAATTTTGACTGCTTTTGATTTAAGTGAGTATGTATTCAATGGATTTTGTTTCTTTAGGCTAGTATACTGCAAGCTACCAGAGGCGTATGTTAATAGCTGGTCGTAGGAATGTAGAAGTTATTCTTATTTCTTTTATTCATGACTGGATCGGCGGTATAAGCTCTTCAAGGAGTGTAGTTTCAAATATGGATTGCAAAAATGTTTACAAAAACTTAAAACCTTAGTACATTTTTTTGAGGTTTGAACTGTTAGTCTGTTACATGGTCCTGCAAATAGTGATTCTAACTAAATGCATGACATATAGGCTTGGCAGATGTTGTGCCTCCTCAGCGGGTGCTTCTTATTATTCCGCACACTATTTTTTTAATTAAAGAGAACGTGTAGGTGGCAGCTTATATCATCACAGTAGTTTTGTAAAACTTGCTGCAGCCAATTGATATAGTTGCTTTTCTGTTTACCGTTATGAAGTAAAGCGTGTGTCCCTCTATGAAGTTTCGGTTCTGAAAGTTAACACCTTGGATTCTGTTAATTGCCTCAATTGTTATGTCAGGTGTTTGAATTATGACCACCTCTATAGTAACAATGGAATTTCACTCTGTTTATCTTGCAGTTTACTCCGCTTCCTGCAGTCGCTGGGCTTTATTTTGCTCGGTTTTTCACAAAGAAAAGTGTGCCCTCTTACTTTGCATTTGTTGCTCTTGGAAGCTTAATGGTTATATGGTTCGTAATGCATAATTACTGGGATTTAAACATATGGTTAGCTGGCATGTTCCTTAAATCATTCTGTAAGCTTATAGTGGCTAACATTATCATAGCCATGGTCATCCCTGGTCTTGTTCTTCTTCCATCAAAATTTCACTTCCTGACTGAAGCTGGTATGGTGGCCCACGCATTATTGCTGTGTTATATTGAGGACCGTTTCTTCAATTACTCAAGCATATACTATTATGGAATGGAAGACGATGTGATGTACCCTAGTTACATGGTTATCTTGACGACGCTAGTTGGATTGGCTGTGGTGAGGAGACTATTTGCTGATCACCGAATTGGATCAAAGGCGGTCTGGATCTTGACCTGTCTGTATTCAGCAAAGTTGGCTATGCTCTTCCTATCGTCAAAATCAATTGTATGGGTGTCTGCAGCTCTTTTGCTGGCTGTTTCCCCTCCCTTACTGCTATACAAGTACGTACTAGGCATTTTAACTTTTACAAACGTCATCTAATCCTAAATTTTAACATGGGTTCTGTTTAACTCTATTGGTGGAATGTGTAGGGAGAAGTCGAAAGCTGCCTCTAAAATGAAACCATGGCAAGGTTATGCTCATGCCGTAGTGGTAGCTATCTCTGTCTGGTTTTGCCGGGAAACGATATTCGATGCCCTACAGTGGTGGAATGGAAGACCACCATCTGATGGCTTGCTTCTTGGTTTCTGCATCGTTTTAATTGGTCTGGCCTGTATACCAATTGTTGCCCTCCACTTTTCTCATGTCCTGGTATGTCTGTTTACTATTTGCTTGTATCGTTTGTTGTATTTTCCGTCTGATTATCTACAAAAGAAAACATTTTCAATTTGTGAATCAAGCCAGTTATAATTGCTACCTAGGAAAGTGTTCTCCTACAAGATTATTAGGTGGACCTAAAGTCAACAGCATTCTTTAGCAAGCCTCTAATTCTCGGTTCCTATGAGGTCATTTAACATGTTATGAGTTTGTCGATTACTGTCAGAGGTTACATCATGGAGTTAAATAATGCTTGACAAGAAGAATATTTATCTATGTTTTAAAGAAAATTTGCTGTATTTAGTATTTACCTCTAGTATTGAAAGCTCTCGTGTTATAAACCCCCAATTTAAGTCCATGGAGTAGTAAGACTGTATGTAGATGTAGTCGTGCTGGAACTATGGTCTTGATTTTAAGTGTTTAAATACTAAAAAGAGATGGTTCAGTTGTTGCTTTTTACTGATAGGGAAGTTTTCTTACTTTTTTGCAGTCAGCTAAGAGAAGCTTGGTATTGGTAGTGGCCACTGGATGCATGTTTATTATGATGCAGCCACCGATGCCTATGACGTGGAGTTACCATTCAGAAATGATCAAGGCCGCTCGTCAGTCAGCTGATGACATCTCCATCTATGGTTTCATGGCATCCAAACCGACTTGGCCGTCTTGGTTGTTAATTGTGGCACTCCTGTTGATTCTTGCTGCTGCCACATCTCTAATCCCAATCAAATACGTGGTAGAACTGAGAGCATTCTATTCCGTTGCCATGGGTTTAGCACTCGGTGTTTACATATCTGCAGAGTTCTTTCTACAAGCTGCTGTTCTACACGCTCTGATTGTTATCACGATGGTGTGTGCCTCCGTTTTTGTCATTTTCACCCATTTTCCATCTGCCTCAAGCACAAAGCTGCTTCCGTGGGTGTTTGCTCTTCTCGTGGCTCTATTTCCGGTGACGTATTTGTTAGAAGGGCAGGTCAGAATTAAAAACGATGTGGGCGATAATGTTGCGTGGGGTTGGGACGCAGGGGAGGAGGATAAGAAAGTCACAACAATGTTGGCCATTGAAGGTGCAAGAACATCTCTTCTAGGTCTCTATGCAGCGATATTTATGCTCATAGCTCTCTTGATTAAGTTTGAGCTCACTTCGCTTTTGCGTGAGAAAGTATCGGAGAGGAGTGGTCAGTCAAAAACGCAAGGCGGCGCAAGGGGGATGTTCCCAACACGAATGAGGTTGATGCAGCAACGCCGGGCCACCTCGATCCAAAGCTTTGCAATAGAGAAAATGTCAGAAGATGGAGCGGCGTGGATGCCCGCAGTTGGTAACGTTGCCACCATGGTGTGCTTTGCCATATGCTTAATTCTCAACATCCACATCTCTGGCGGCTCAAGCCAGGCGATATTCTTCTTGGCTCCAATATTACTTCTCCTGAACCAAGACTCTGACCTCTTATCCGGGTTCGGCGACAAACAGAGATACTTCCCGGTTACACTAGCTATATCAACATACTTGGCTTTATCCTCTCTGTACATTGTATGGGAAGAAGTTTGGTTCGGTGGAAACACAGGTTGGGGAGTAGAAATTGGAGGGCGTGAATGGTTCTTCGCGGTGAAGAACCTCGCTCTCTTAATACTCACAGCACCAGGTCATATTATATTCAACAGGTACGTGTGGAGTTACAGCACTAAACACTCAGACCCGTCGCCGATGCTGACTGTGCCACTCAGCTTTGCAGCCGTGGTAATAACGGACGTGTTTCAGGTTCGGCTGCTGGGAGTTTTAGGCATTGTTTACTCAGCGGCTCAGTATGTGATATCTAGGCAGCAATATATGAAAGGGCTGAGGTATATTTAGACAGTCATAGGATTAGTATGTTTGAGCCCTTTTTTTGTAACGGAATTTGTGAAACAGTGTTTTCATTTTCCCTGCTTTCTTGATCTCTTTTTGTTTCTCAGTTGATGCATTGGAAATTGCAAAGATACGTTTACAGGACTTACTCTATGCTCTTCTTACAAATGAACAAATAAATCTTACTCTATGGTTCAATAGCCCGTAAACCAGATAGTGAAATCATACCAAACCAAACCTGGAAAACAAAATAGGAAGATACAATTACTGTTGTTTTCCAAAAATAGTAAGAAATATAGGGAGAACAGAACACACATAAATGGTGTCTTTAAAGAGATGATCTGCTTTTGTCTTCCTCGGTTTCGACAGCCCTGTACTTGTACTTATGAGCTGACCAAAGGAAAACGCAGAAATTCAAAAGGCTCAGAAGCGTGAGCAGCCAGTACAAACAGTCGAATCTCCCCGTGTTTATGTTCTGCGACAACCACGAGTTCCCACCAGAGTTCCTAGTCGCAGCCTTGACGATGTTGTTCAAGATGGTGGCAGCAAAACACCCTAAACCGCCGGCTAGCGCAGCGTAAGCCGAACCAATACTCTTCATAGCATCAGGTGCTTCCTCGTAAAGGAACTCCAACAGCCCTACGATGCAGAAAACCTCTGCGATTCCGATGAGACAGTACTGGATTAATAACCAGTATGCTGTTAGATCAGGCATTTGGGTCAAGAAGTTGAACTCGAAACCATGTTGTATCGCGTAATGTCTCCTGTAGTTCTCAAATAGTCCAGCCCAAGCTACTGATATGATTGAAACTGCTAGCCCTATCCCCACCTGAATAAAAAAACAATAACGAATTATGAGAACACAAAACTCTTGAAGCACAAATTTTATTTTGAAGTGGAAAAGTTGAGTACTGAGTAATACCCTTTGAAGCTGGGAAGCACCATGGGGATTGCCAGTGATTCTTCTGGTGATAGGGACGAAGACAGAGTAATAAAGGGAGAGAATGAGGAAAATGCTGAGTCCAGGGAAGACAGGCATGCATGTCACCGGAAGCTTGAGGTGTTGAATGTGTGTGTTCAGTGTGTAAGCTTGTTGCACGGAGAGTGTTAGATACTCTGTGAGGACTAGACTCAGCATTATAGTGCATGCTGGGATTGGAATCAGTCTTATCAGAATCTTCACTTCCTCCACTTGTGTTACTGTGCATAGCTTCCATGGAGACGGCTCCAATCCATCTTCTTTCAACTGAAGCGCCGCCTTGTCTAGCCATCTGCGCGCCACACAATCATCAAACATGTGAGACGTTGTTGGTGGGAGAGTTCATACTTCAGGTAAAATAATCCAAAATCATACCAAAAGCTACACCTCAAATGAACTTACATGAAATCATCAGTATGAGGGATTTTACGGCTGCCATTAATAGTAGACTTCAAGCCCTGGACCTCGTACAGACCGATGAATTCGCTGCTTGTAAAAGCAGCATTTCGTTTGCGGAAAGCGGCAACTAACACCTGAGCAACCCTTGTCAAGGGACTACCACCAGGCAACCTATGACGATAAAGCGGTGTGCCAGCAAAGAACAAAGCATTAGAAATGGCCATAGCTATGGCCAACGTGCCAAAAGCCATACCCCAACCATGTTCCATTTGAACATACACCACCAAAGTGAAGGCAATGATTGCGCCTAGAGTGACGGATAGATAGAAGAAGTTGAAGAAACGGTCTAAGTGTGTCTTATAGTCTTTGCTCTTCTCATCAAACTGGTCCGCACCAAATGAGGAAACACATGGCCTTATACCAGCAGCACCGAATCCGGTTATGTAGAGAACCGTGTAGAGGTAAAGCATCTGCCAAGATTTGGCTGGTTGACAATTTCCTAAGAGCAATGATAATTGGTCACAGTTGCTCTGGTCTGGTACGAACATCTTCAAACTTGCCCCCAATGTTATTCCTATCAACCCCTTCTCACAGACCAAGAAAAAACATAAATAAGATTTTAGATATCATTTCCATCAAGACCGTCTTTCTACATGTCTTGATAGTTTACACATCAAATATATGTTGCACTGGCCTTCATATAATTTGAGACGTCATGTTTATCATTAATCATAAACCAAAAATGCTAACCAAAATCCTGATTGAACAGGTCTAGTACTTACCACAAGATACATGGTAGTGAAGATGGCAATGGTCCAGTATCGACCTAAGTATGCGTCGGCCAAGAAACCTCCAAGAACAGAGGAGGCTTGAGAGATGCCGAGGAAGTTGTTGACTGCGTTTGAGGAACTCTCAAAAGGCCTATGCATCACGTAAAACATGAACGCCACCATGTTCACCGACAATCCGAAATACGCCATTCTCTCTGCCATTTCATTTCCTAATATAATATATATAGCAACCATACCAAAAAAAGTAAGCTGCAAGTAGAATTCTATACTGATAATCGTCTATATATATATATATATATATATTCAAATTCGATGTAAGAAAAAATATACAAAGAAGGCTACCAAAAATGAAGAGAGCTGCGATCCAGCCACCGGTTTTGGAAAGATTGGCGATGGGTTTGCCATGGATGTTGACCGGGGTGGTACCTCCGGTATAGCCACGGCCAAGAGCAAGACGTCTGTTATCTGATTCTATGAAGAACACACTCAACTGCTTCCTATGCATTGTCGAGCTCGAACAACCTCCTGGCGTATCGGGGACACTCGCCGGGGACTTAATCTCTGATACTCCCATATTCGATCTTCTCTCATAAAACCATGGAAGTAGGAATCTGTTTACAGTGGCTGAGATAAAAGCAAAGAGAACTTTAACACAAAGAAGGTGGAATAAAAAAAAAGGAATAATAGATTGATCCAAACCAAACAAAATCCGTAAGAAGAAAATGATGTTTGAGGATCGGTTAGAGAAATGTATAAATGCAGTAGCTTAAAATTGAAAGCTGGGAATTAAATAGACGGAGCTAGCTGGTGAGTGGTAACAGAAGAGTTGATAAAGACTTGTATTAATTGCACGTGGAGTCCCATATCATTGTCCACAGTTTAAACGTTCAAGAGAGGTATCATGTTTCGTGATATATATACACACATATATATAGATGCGAAATTAAAACCATTGCTCGGTTTGGAACTTGGAAGACATAAATTTTGTTGAAAGGCTTTGTACAATGCGTCACTGCATCATGTTTTGTTTTTTCTACTAGTCTCCATTAATGACGACTCTGACGTTCAACAGACATTGGCTATACAACAAAGTCAAACAACAGAAGCTAACACTAGTTTGTGTTCATATTTAATCTATATATATATATATATATATATATATATCAAAAAAATCTATGAAGTGTCTAGTAATGTATATGATTAACACCTATTCATAACAAACCCTCTAAAAAGATTTATACATATATAGCCAACTAGGACATTAGGTAGACTCATCTCTTTTGGTATTATTTTGATTCGTTCGAATTAGGATCACATTTTCTAATTAATCAATTAATAAATTAACTTGGGACGAAAATGTCTATACGGTTCATTACAAGTTCTTGAAGCTTGATATATAAACTGAGCTCAATGTACACAATTTTGCTGTTGAAGTATACACATCATAAAATATATACGTCGGTGTAGATTGTTGATGTCTTATCAATTTGGTAAGATTTTGAGGAGTTCAACATCAAATAGAAGTGTCTTGTCTATGAGCCCTTGGTTCCTCAGCACAAAATCTAACGCACGTTGTCCCTGCGCGCAACATAAAAAAAAAAAAAAGAACATCATAAGTTATGTCTTTCTCATACATAAGATAGATACATAAAACAAACAAAAAAAGAGGCTCACAGAGAAAGTTGTCGGCCTCGGCCCACTCTTGTTGTAGTCATTTTCCGGGTATCCTAGCTCTGGAGGTACAACCAACCTGCAATACCAAGCTAATTATTCCACCGATTCATTCAGCCATAATCAATGTATGAAAGATAACCAAGATCCAAGGAATTAAGCTCTGTTTACTATATGAATTTCCCCAAAAAAAAAAAACATAGTCAAGGAAATTAGAATAGATGTCGAACCTTCTTATACCACCAATAGCCATCCCAGAGACAGCCTCCTCGAAGGCAGGTATCACCTGGAACAACAAAGCCATGCAGCATCGAGAGAGAAACTATTCATACCCTCAGCAACAGAACCAAAAAGCAAGTAGAAGAACATAGAATTGCAACTACCTCATGCGATCCCAAGGTAAATTTGAAAAATGCCTTTTCATCGCCCTAGAGATTCACAAAAGGAGCACACAGATTAAGGACTGACTCAGTGTTGCTAATGAAACCAACAAGAATCAAAACGTGTTCATACCTCAAAAGAACCTCCTTTTGTTTTATTGCGTGCTTCAAATATGCGGCCGTAGTAACCTATTGTGTAACCGTCCCAGTCAACCTGACGTAACACAACTCAACTTTAGTATCAATACTAACTTAACAGCTTATGGTCTTTGAAACATTACAAACGAACTCCGAAGTTTCTAACCACGGTAAACTTCAAGTTAAACTTGAGCCCAAGGATATAAACCATAGAGATGCAGAAATTTCCTTACCACAACTTTTTCTCCCTTCTTTGGAATAGGCCCAGTTCCTACTCGCAAATCCTGCACTCATATTAAATCTCCAAGTTAAAGAGAAGAAGAGGTCACTGCTAATTCTAACCAATAAACTATAGAAGGTGTGAAGCTATGGCACTTATAAAAGGTGGGTGACCTTATACTGAAGACCAGATGGTGTTTCTGTATAATCTGGATACTTCATTTTTGTTTTGCCGTAATCTTTGCCTCTAATCGCTGGCACTGCGCACCGTAAACCAAAAGAATTCGGATCAGCAATCACTATGACGAGAGCTAGAAAAATCTGTCAACCAAACCAAAGCAAATTTTGCACGGATAACGAACACGTCTCTCTCACAATCACAAAGAACAAAGTAAGAACATCAAACAGCAATCCAAATTACCAAGTGACAATTAAAATGCTTACTGTCAGCGAATTGGGAAGCTGCTGCAAAGGCTCCATCTTTAGAATCGTACGCGAATGCTCCAATCAACAAACCAACAGAAGAAGCCAACAGTTTTCTGCGATCAAACTCTCCGGAGGTAAGAACACAGCCACAATTCCCACCTGTTTCCGAAACAGATTATACTTCAAATCCACTATTGAGGGACCAAACAATCGAAGCTCATACAATGTATACACACAAATGGAAAATCATAATTGTAGAAGCCAACCAGAAGAGCGAAGAGGAGACAAGTCGTCTGCTTGGTCGGCTAATCGAGCAGCCACAGTCGTCCGGAATCTCTGAGAATCAAAAATGAGAAAGTCAGAGACTTCATTGAGTGAAGGGAAGAAGAAGAGACAGTGATACGAGATGGCGTCGTACGGTGGCGGAGGAAGCTCCGGTGAGCGCTGTGGATTGAGGCGGAGACAGAGGGAGATAGCCAAAGGCTGAAATCGACGCCA
>VHIU01000083.1:0-77151 GCA_010577795.1 Isatis tinctoria
ATGACTTGTTGATCTGAGCCAGTTGTGTCCACACGTGAACCGCTTTGTCCTGCTGAGTTAGCTCTGCCTGAAGGTATTCTACAGGCTGCATTGTCCTTCACGTATGTTAACCGGCTGTGGTTTCGGTTGTTCATCATCGGACCCGAGTGAGACACTCTTCCACTCGCTGCATTGTTGCTGGTCATGTCCTTTGTAATCTGCATTTGTCTTGTCGAGTTACCCGGAACACAGGTTCTTAGATACGGATTCTGTAATTTGGCCAACAAGTTTTGTTTTTTTACGTTTAGTTAATATTCTGATGGATCAGAGGCAACACCAAACCATAGCAGATCAAGCCTCTCTGTTACCTCCATAGCCGCTGTGAGTGATGGATTAGCTTTTACCGGCGGTATAAGTTTTCTTTCATGTGATCGTCTTGTCTGAGAGTCTTGCTTCTCCTGTGCGGGTCGTTGCCTCTTCGCATCATCGCGGATTTTAGCATCAATCTCTTTGCTCGGAGGATACTTTGGCAGAGAAGATGGATCACAAGCAAACGGCTCTGTTTTGAAGTACTGCTCCACAATAACAACCATGTGTTATCATCAATCACAACGCTTAAATGGTCACAAAAAGTAAAACATAAAGTTTAAAACCAGCACCTCACTGTCAAGAGCTCTAGCTGCAGAGCCTCTCCGATCAGGATCTATGGAGAGTAAAGCCTCCAAAAGCGAAAGCACATTCATAGGCAAGTCCTTGAACATCTCTGCTACACGTCGTCCGTAAGGAAGCGCAGGTCTAAACGCAGCTGAAGGTGGTAGCTTCAGTTTCCTCCAGTAATCTTCTGTTGGTGAACCACATAGCTTGAAGATTTTATGCAGCTGCTCCACCTAGAAAAAGACTTAACGTATACATAAATCGTTTTTTTTCACCTTACGAGATGATGAAGTTGTAACTTGTTAAGAGTGTATGTTACCTCGGTTTTTCCTGGCAAGATCGGTTTCCCGGAATATAGTTCGCCTAAGATACAGCCTGTGCTCCACAAATCAACACCAACACCGTAATGACAAGCTCCAAGAAGAAGCTCTGGTGGTCGGTACCAAAGAGTCACGACACGACTAGTCAATGGAACACGGTTCTGTGGGTCGAAAAACGTTGCTAACCCGAAATCCGCTATCTTCAAGATTCCATTACTATCAATCAATAGATTCGATCCCTTTATATCACGATGCAGAACACCACGGCTGTGACAATGATGAAGCCCGCTTAGAAGCTGTTTCATGTAACATTTAACCTAGAGCAGCAACAACAAGAACAAGTTGAGTTTCATATACAGCTAACAAAAAGCACGTAGAGGGGGTAGTGTGAGGTAATACCTGAGGCTCAGAGAACTTGATACCAGGTATGGAAGCAAGTCCGACGAGATCATGATCCATATACTCGAAGACCAAGTAAAGAGAAGATGAAACAGAGGCAGTGATCAAGCCTTCTAACTTAAGTACATTAGGGTGATCAAGCCTTCTCATTACAATGATCTCTCTAGCCATAAACTTAACACTCTCTAAATCACTAAGATCAAACCGAACTCTTTTAAGCGCCACAATCTTGTCGTTAACAAGATCACGAGCCCTGTATACACTGCTATACGTACCTTGTCCAATCTTCATCCCAACACAAAGACAAACAAAAAAAAACATTAGTTAAGTTCATCATCGAATTGAAAGAAAGAGACAAAGCTTACTCACTTTCTCCAGTTTCTCAAAGGTACTAGCACGTCGTGGAGCCCAACCAACAAGTGCTTCACCAGCCACTGAGACTAGCCAAGAAGGCCATCCTGCAGCCACTTGTGCATCCTCCTTCGCCACGGGATGTACAAGAACAACACTAGGCTCTCTCTTTAGCTCCTCACGTGGAGTATCCTCGTCTTCATCATCATCCGTATCACCAATCTCCGAAATCTCCGGATGCTTCTCAGAGAACCTACTTGAACTGAACTTTTCAGATTCGACCAATCTAACTTTGGCGTCTCTGCAACTCAACCTATCTTGCTGCTCGTCTTTACTCTGGCTCGAGTCATCGATCCTCGACGAATTGATCCTCGAAGAACGCTTCTCTGACGTCTCTTTCCGTTGCGAATGATGGTGATGGTTCCTCTTTGGAGACTTCTTCTTCTTAGAGATTATGCAACCCATTTGAGTTCTTGAAACAGAGAACCAAACTCTTCTACTGTAGAAACCCTAATTCATCCATAGCAAACTAAAGTTCAAATTCCCGGCGACACCCAATTTCACCATCAACAAACCCTGTAGAATCACAGAGCAAAGAAACAAGAATCTGATGTCAAACACAATCCAAAGAGATATATATATATATATATATAGAGAGAGAGAGAGAGAGAGAGAGAAAAGAAACGAACTTTGATAAAGAAAAATCAAAGAAACTGAAATTGGAAGCTTGACCTTGGAAAACTCAGAGCAAGTGAAGATGTAAAGGAAAGACTTTTATGGAATAAGAGAGATGGCGAGAGGTGTACGCAAAAAAAGCAGATTGGATTTTTCTTTGTTTCAGATTGGTATCATTTGACCAAAGAAAACACTGCATCGACACAGAGACAGAGAGATGTATATAAACAATGTATACATACAATATATAATTATATATACGTATAATTGCCGTCGATGTAAACAGCTAACAAGCCGTCTCCGTCAACGGAGAGAGAGAGAGACTTTTCTCCCTCATTTATTTTCTTGGCTAAATTTAGTTAATTACATTTTTTTATTTTTATGGATATGGAGTTATATAGTCAAATGGTTTTATTGACTTTTTTTGTCCCCATAGTTTAATTGGTTTCCAAATATTACTGATTTTTCATTTCCCTTTTCTTTATTAAAATGAAAATATGACTACGTATGTTCTTCAAAATCAATTCTTAAAAGAAAAAAAAAAAACAAAAGAAAAAAATATTTCCTAATTTACTCAGTTTGTAGATTTAAAGATGTGAACAGAAATAATTGTGATTGAATGCAAAAAGACTTTTTTGGTTAAAATCTGCATAAAGGCTTTTTATATGGATGGTAATGATATTTGGCAGAGATAACAAAAAGACAAGCTTTGCTGGAGAAAATTTTCTTTAAATCAGATCATTGTTGATCCAATGGATAAACACGTATTGGGGCAAAAGGAAAAAAAAAACGATCGTTTATAAATCCTCAAAATGATGTCAAAAAAAAAAAAAATCCTCAAAATATTAAATAGGGAAAGGTTTCAAATATAATATATATATACACATATGACTTAGTGCTTGATTAATTCAAACGTAATAGATGTGGATATAAATGTAAGAGTTTGCAAAAGTAGGTGAATGTGATTTTAACTTTTAAGTAGTTGATTCAAAAGTTATTATATTATTGATATGAGACGGTTGAAAAAACTAATATATTTTTGAAATACTTATAATTAGTTAACTAGCGGAGGTAGTGCCGATTAAATAATCAATTAATAATATACAAATAGTATATAATAATAAAAATTATATTATAATGATAAAATATAGAAGTTATAAGTTAAGTATTATTAATAAATCAAAAATCATGAAAATTTGTGTATAACAATTACGTTTTATTTTAGTTTTAGATTGGATGAAAGTTATGATTTCAGTAGAGAAATTGTTTCTTTTGTGGAGATAAATGTTAAATTTAGATAATTTTAGTTATTTGAAATGTATATATTAGAGATCAATGAAAAGTTTATCAGAAGAATTTTAGTTTAGAGATCTTATAAATATAAAATTACAATAGACGGTTAACCGATATTAACAAAAATATACTAAACTTTTTCATGTGTTTTGTAATTATAATATCGAATTTATAGTTATGTTATTATAGATATTCTAAGTCGAAACAAGTTTTAACTTTTATTTTTTTATTTACCTGTAATCATAAAAAATGAGTTGTTGATTTTACTAATATTAACATGATAAGCAGTCAACCTCTTGCCTTTTGTACTACTGTTGCTGATACTCTTGTAGATGAATCTGAAATAAGTGGCCTATTTTACGACATTGAGTAACAAGTCTTGATCATAGTCTTTGGGTGCTGCATCTGTTTTGTATATAAGACGCCGTAAAAGTTCGTTAGACGAAGATGATAACTTACTGTCTGATTGCTCATGCTTGGCTACGGCATGTATATATGAGCCAAGTCTTAGGCTTTGCTATATTCATAGTCTTCTTCTTCAATAATTCTCCCATCTGTGTTTTATGTTTTGGCATACCTTTTTGTCTGCTGGTCTAATCCACCTCGATTCACTCCTTTTACACATTAGGTTTAGGAATTAACAACGATCAAAACCATTTACCGGATGACAATGTTAGGCTAATCGAGAACTTAAATTGGGATATGATCAAAGACGGGCCTATGTAGAGGGAAAAAGGGTTCACCGGACACGCCAAAATATTATAAATTTGTCTAAACCATTGGCAAATTTCAGCAATTTTGGTTAATATGCTCTTCACTGAACCCCTTAACTCAAGTTCAGATGTAACTCATGATATCTCATTTGCCATTTTGTCCTCTTATTATATTTCTGTAAATATTTTAATATTTTCTTCCATACAAGATCAAAAGTTTGCGCTCTCTCTTCTTACATTTTTCTTAATTTTCTTTTTTAAGTTTCCATTAATGCTTTCTTATGTTTCTGCTGAGTTTTACAAAATTAAGAATTTTATAATCACTTTTTATACTGAGTTTTCTATTTAATAGGATTTTTTTTTCTATTTTGACAAAATGAAACTACTATTTTAGTAATACACACAATTTAATCTAAATCACTAAAATATATAATGTAATATAAAAATTAAACAATGTAATATATTTTAAGTAATTAAATTAAATATAATATTTTAAAATATATTTTGAAAAATTAAATAATGTAATATACTTTAAGTAATTAAATATAATATTTTAAAATATATTTTGAATTCAGAAAACATTAATAACAAAAAAATCTTAATTTTAAGTAATGCATTATTGTTTTAGAGACGAGGAGAGTTAAGTACGATCAACTTTTTGAAAATAATGAAATCAATAGACATTCTTCTGATGAAGAAAATGAATCTGAAATATGGTATTCATATATCTATGAATCTGAAATGAACCGAAATACCTTTTTCTTCTAGTTTATTTTATTTTATTTTTTTCGGTTACCAATACTTTCTTTTGTGGTTTTTTCATTTTTTCTTTGGTGTCGGAACATCAATAGTGCTTTTCGAGTTTTGTTGTCGTTTACAGGAAATTTATCTCTTTAAAAACGAGAAATCCTTTAAACAATTTATAGTAGTGTTGTTGTTAGTTTGTCATTATTCGGATTTAAGTCAGGAAGATTTTTCTGTGTGTGAGTTATTGAAATAAAAATGTACTTATGGAAAGGAATACTCAAATTGCAAGAAAAAAACATAAAAGATACAAACTTAGACAATTTGGATAACATCATTTTCGTAAGATTAAGATTTTAAACGAAAGACATTTTTATACCTTCACATTCAAAAGAAAATGCTTTGTATTATCCATTCTTGTCGAGTATGTTTGTAATGCTCCTGATTGACTTGACATTTCGTCTTTTGATTTTTATGTTGGAAAAAAATGGAGACAACAACGCAAAAGAAACTCAAAAGCCTTAATGATTTATAATATACTAGTATTTAGCCCGTGCTTTGCACGGGAATTAGAATTTGTAAGTAATATTAATATTTGTAAAAATAATTAAAAATATAAATATTATGTAAATCAATATAAATCATAATTTAAAATTTGAAAATGCTTAAAAACAAAAAAGTTATTACCATTGTCTTATACTATTATTATAATTAGGATTCTTAAGTAATATTATTATTATCCGTATAAATAGTTAAAAATTAAATATAGAATGAATTAATAAAAATTAATAATTTTAATTTTGAAAATTGGTGAAAAATAAAAATTAATTAACATTTGCTCATTTCGGAATATTAATCTTTTTAAGTATTATTATTATCTGTAAAACTTATGTTAAAAAATAAATAATATGTAATTAAGTTATAAATCATAATTTAAAAATTGAAAATGCTTAAAAATTAAAATTAATTAACATTGGCTCAGTTAGTAATATTAGCATTTTTAAGTAATATTATTATTATCTGTATAAATATAAAATAATATAAAATATTATTTTTTACTAATTAAAAAACATAAATCAAATTTGAACATGCTTAAAAAGAAAAATTTATTAAAATTTGCTCATTTGGTAATGAGATATTAACATGTATCAATGCATAATTAAAATAAAATTCAAAAGAGATAGACCAAAATCTAAAAATTGAGAAGTTGAGTTTGAAATTGCATTGAATTAGAAATTTTGGTCAAAGAAAAATGTTAATAAATTATTCCTAACACAAAATCTGTATCATTGGATTCTTCCTTATTTTGTCATAAATGTTTTCCTAAAAATAAAATGTTTTGGTCAAAATGCAACCTGCATAGTTTTATCCGTCACTGCTCTTATAATTTAAGTCTATCCACGTTTGCTCTACTGTCTTCTCCCAGCATTGAGATTTCCCGCAGGGAGTGAATTTTTCTTTTTTTTACAGGAGAATTTTTTGGTTGGTTATTTATGTTGGATTGTTTAGTTTTTATTATATTTATTCTAACTTTTTTACGAATTTTATTTTATGCTATTTATAGTTAACTATATAACTGAAAAAATTATATTAACTTAATTTTTTACTAATCTACAATCCCATTTCTGTACATTCAATGTACTCTATGGATAGATAACCCATTTTTAAAGAATTAAAAAAAAAAGAATCAAAGGGTTTCAATTTTTCAAATGAACGATTTGAATTATTATTTTGTTAATAGAAACTTATATATAATTTTCTTATCTCATGTATATTTCTATTAGCAATATATTTTTAGTTTTAAAATTTCATAATTTAAAATGTTGATATATAAGTTTTAATCTAATGTGGATAGTTTTGAAGGCATTTAGTCTAAATTTTTATATATTAGTAGATAATTTCTTTTTCTTCTCTATTAGTTAAAATATTTATTTAATTTTTCAAAAGCATATTCAATACACCAAGCTTATTTCCTTTGTTACTTTTTATGTTATTTTCCAAGAATATATTCAACACATCAAACTGACTTTCTTTTAAATGTTTTTTTTAACTTATCTTATCTAATATTTTTTGAAAATCTTAATATATTTAAAAATATTTAATTAAAATTTTAGTATGTCATAATTTTATTGATGTTTTTAAATCCCATGTGAACATTCACAATGACATATAACTTTACTTTATATGTATTAATAGATTGTAAATGCATGTTGCAAAATTATTCTTAACTCTAAGAAATTTTTAACAAAATTTTAATCTGAAATCCGACTTTTAATGAAGCTGTGAGGGAAATTCTATAATTTTTTTTCTTTGTTTATATAAGGAACAAACTCTTATGCATGATATCGAAAATTTGCTACACCATATATTTGGAAAACAGTCTTTAAGGGTACATTGTGAAAAACTATACTGAGTGATTAATCAATTATATACAAAATATTAATCTGAAATCCGAAAGACCATGGATGTAAAACTCAATACAGACCTGTTGCATATCAATTAATTATTTTACTCTTTGGTATGAAGGATAAAGAGAGGCTAAACACCCGGCTCCACAATATGTTCTTTCGTCCATGTTTCTCACTGCGCTCACCCATTCCGACTGTTACGTTCACCTCTTGTTCTGGATTGGACAGCGTGAAGACATAGAGGTACTCTTGCAGGGAGGTAAAGGTCCGATTTGTGGTCCTGGTTTTGATTCACCATTTAAACTCTTCCACGGGAAAGAACGTATTGTCCCGTTGTCTGAAAACTCTTCCTCGTGCTCCACAGTTCAATCCTCTAGCAGGAAAGGTAGCCAGCATAAGTTTGTCAGCATTTTTTTACCCATGTTAATCTCGAGTCGTTTTCATGGAATCGTGTCTTCTGCTCGAAAACTTGCAAATCAGGCTCCTCCAAGCATGAGACTTAATATGGCTCTGTATAAATCAGGCTATTCCGTGATATAGTTGTCTATTGTCACTATATCCGCGTACATTACTTCATAAAAGTTTCGACCTCATTTACTTTATTTCTCTGCTCAAAAGATACAAAAAATGAAAAGAATCATATATCGACCACGACAATTCTATACTCTCATTTCTCAGTAATATGACACGAACTTTTAGGTTTAGTTTATATACTGCAGAAAATCAGAGTATGGCATAGTGTGAGTTGTTTATGAAAATTAGGTTCTGGTCCCTCCCCTATGCAACCACTATCAAAGACAAAAGCATAAATGAGGATATCTTCTGAATAAGTAATGTTATACGTACCTATGCCAGCAGCTTTCCATTAGAGATATCCACTGAGGATCAACATCCTTTGAGACTTCCAGCCTCTGGGTCATAAATCCCACAGCTCCAATCACCTGCAGGTATCCTAAATAGACATCTCTTTATATTTGGTTCACATGTGCATGCGGATTATATACATAAACGAAGGAGGTAAGAGACAAAAAAATGCAAACTTTTCTAAGCAGATTGGATGTTTTGCGATGGACATACGACCTCTAATTCTTAAAACTTTTGCAAAACAACCCCTTTGATTTGACCAAGAAAGATCATTGACTCACTCAACCTTCCAGTTGTAGATAGTGATTTTACTGTAAGACAACTCACTGTATCCTTTTACATTATTATTACAATAGCCAAAATGGGTAGTATGGTTTCCTAACATAGTTCACTAAGTACATCTTAGTTACGGGTTGTTCGAAACTATACTCATTTTAACAGGGGGCAAGAAGCTGTTGTGTATGTAACATTCAGATTACTCCATGGACTAATATGGCCTTGTATAGCTTTAATATTGCCAATATATATATTTTGTACTCTCAATTTCATTTGGGAACAATTCTTTAGATTTTTTTTTCACCTAAATGCGAAAACTATACCTGCATAGCTTTTAGATTTTCCCACGGAATTTCCTCAGTCAGAAGCTCCCATAGTACTACTCCAAAACTATAAACGTCAGACCTGAGTTTAGAGAGAAGAAGCATCATTAGAGATGAAAGGTAGACAGCAATAACCAAAGGAACTTACACAAGCAAAAATGAGAATATACTTTTCATCAGCAGCCTAATTTCGAAGAACCTCTGGTGCCATCCATTGAGGCTGCAAAACAGGCACAAAGCAACTGAATTCATTATGAGAAGAATTGACTTTACACGAAAAAGAGACCAAAACTTTCGAACCTCTGGTGCCATCCATCCCATGCTTTTGAATTCATACGAATCCTTTTCTCACCCACGAGAAAAAAGATCAAAACTTTCGAAATCTCCACACTGCATTTACATCATCTGTACACATGGGTTAAAAAGTAAGAAAGATATCTTAACTAAAGCAAAGAACACATGCTTATACAGCCTCTAAATAAATTGCAGAGTTACCTTGAGTTGCTGTTGGAGCAAATACTTGATTGAACTGAAACGTTTTTTTTTGCATCTTTTTGAGGCTTCGATGGATCACGACAAACAAAGAGCCATCTTTTCCTATGTAATCTATTACTCCTTTCATTTCCTGCAGTATGTTTGTCATGCATTATGACACTTATGAAAAGAGCAAAAACTTGTGTTAACTATTTTCTACCTTTAAGATCTTGCACCATATAACTTTCTGTTTTCTTCCACCACTTTGTAATATCCTTGAGCTGCTGATGACATCTCTTGCATTTGATTCCCTGTGCATAAGAAGCATATCCCAGAAAATTGAATTTGGAACCAGAAAATTGAATTTGGAACCAGAGGAGATGAAATTGGAGATTTCAGAATACAAACTAACCTAGTTCCATCAGATCTTTCTGCAAATGAACCTGAAATTCCTTAAAATCCTGCTTCGTTTCTATAAACAAAGTCTTGAGAACCTAATTAAAGATAAGCATATACCTGAATTAGAACATATATTACAGACAAATAAGAAATGAAAGTTAGGAGAGAAAGATGAGAAGAAACCAGTAACTCCAAGATAAAAAAAAGCATATACCTGAATTAAAATTCTGTTCGAGAAGAAACCAGTAACTCCGGTGTGATGACGTGGATCGTACATTTGGGTGAGGAAGAGGAGTCTTGTGTCTCTGTTTGGTTATCGGAGAAACGGACGAAGGAGGAAGATGAATCACCGAGAAAATCTTCGAGCTTGGAATATGAGTCGGAGCACGGGTTAGTGAGTTGAAAAAGTAGCGAGGGATGTTTGTGATGTTTAGGAGAAATAGATCGGAAATTTAAGGATGTGGTGGTGGTGGTTTCTTCAGAAAACGTGGTGGTAGTAGTTTTCCAGAAAATTAGGGATTTCAGAAAACGTGGTGGTGGTGGTGGTGGAGTATCCCACTACTAAAATTTTTTTTCATTCAGGTAAATTTTTTTTTATTCGATTATTATCTTTTTTTTCATAACTTTTTTTTTAGAAAAAAATTAAAGCACAAGCCACGTGGCAGAACCTGATTCGCCAGGTGACTTGTGCTTTAGTATAATAAGGATAAATTTTATATAAACACCAATTATACGGCCTAAACCAATATTACGTACGGGACACGCAAATTGATTACTGAGACCGGCTTGAAATAAAATGACCGTTTAATTTTTTGAGATCTTGTTTTATTTTAATCTGACGGTCTGATGATACGCCTTCAACGGTGCTTGCTCCTTCCCTCGCTGCTTTACATCAATAATAATTGCAAGGTCCACGATTTTTTTTTTTTTTGGTAAAAAAGATGAAAAGAAAAAGAAAAAACGACTTCACTGGGGATCGAACCCAGAATCTCTGGTTTCGTAGACCAGCGCCTTATCCATTGGGCCATGAAGTCATTTGTGGTCAACGACTATATTTATGTTTCTACTCAATTTAAAATACAAATGCAACTTAATTCGAAAATCTGTATATTTAAGTTATTTTTGCAAATCGAAAGTCAAACAGAAAAAAAGAAAATTATCAAACCGAATTATTATGGTTTTAATTGTTTTCAGTTTTGACAAAGCGATAAAACTGAAAACCAAAAACAAATCAAACCAAAACCAGCCGTAAACCGAAGTATCCACCCTAAAAAGGTTGTAGTGTATCACCCTAAATTCTTGCTTGCTCGTACAAAGAAATGAAGATCATTTACAAATTAATTGAATTTAAACTTTTTTTTGGGTCGAATTGTTGAATTTAAACTAAAAGCAAAAAGTTAGTATGTCTTACAAAGTTGATGAGACGCTGATGCAAAGTTGCAAACGTTCTGTCTCCTTAACTATCAGAATCAGAGAAAGTAGATCTATTCAAGTTGCAAACGTTCTGTCTCCTTAACAAGTCTAAAAACAAAAGCCAAAGAAGAAGGCGAAGAATTGAGGAAAGAAAGCCATTGTTTCCTTCCAAGGACCTCAGGTTAAGAATCACAAAAACTCTAGCTTAATTTCATAAAAGACCTTTCACATATCTAAGCTGACTTAGTTTAACATTTCTCAACCAACAAATTCATTAACAACGTGCTTTTTAAAAACGGAGTTAGTGGTCAATATAAACCACATATATATATTAGCAACGTGTTACAATTTCAGTCTTTAAAAATTACAAGAGTTGTTGTTGTTGTTTTTGTTTGGCACACCATCATTGACTCCTTCCTATCTTATTCTCTCCACCTCAGACTCAGATCAATGCATCCTGGAGTTCTTTTTCTTCCTATATATCAGACAATGTATACAAATGCAAGAGAACTTCGTTTGTGATAGAAAGTTTCTGTACGTAGAATCATCAAAAGATTGATGGGTTTCTTCTCAAATATATTTAGCTGTTTCACAAAGAACTCATCTGGATCTCGAGATTACAGCTGCGAGGGTGGTGTTTGTGTTCTACGAAACTCCAACAATCCGACGATTCTAAAGGGTTAATGCATCTACTATCTCAAGTTCTTGAAGTTTGTTTGTAATCATCATCTTTCCATATTTTGTATATATTTTTTTTCTTTTCAATTTTGCTGAAGATGCAAATAGAAAGATATCCTAATACGGACTGACATATATGTGTTGTCTAATTTGGTCCAAAATTATCATGAAATCCATCAATTATAAAAGTTTATATTTAATCCATCAGATACTTCTGTAAAATCCCCTATATTTTATTTATGAAGCATTTTTTTAGAAAATAATATTATTTTGATGTATTATTTATAGATGTGATATGCAGATATGTCATCACCATATGTTTTTTAAAATTTATTTTAAAAAGAAAATTACTGGAATAATTAGAAGATATACCACTCATAATTTAATTTTTAAAAATCAAATACTTCTTATTTTAACAATACAATTAATTACTTTTTTGAAAAATTTATCCCTCTCTTAACTTATAGACATTTTGTAGATATTAATGTGAAGGGAGACTCACCCAACAGAAAAATTGTAAAAATGACATTTTTGGTGTGAAATTACGGTTTACTTTTTAGGGAACACTAAACTCAATCTCTTTAGGGAACAGTGAAGCCAACCAAATTATAAGGGTAGTGTCATTTCTACAATTTTCTTGTTGGTATGTCTCCCTTCACATTAATATTTCCAAAAGTGTCATTTTGTACAATTCCCACAAAATATATGAAAGTCACGAAAATTATTAAATGATTTCAAAATATACATCACTCTATTAAATTGAATAAAAGGATTAAATATCCAATTATGTACTATTAATCGTTTTAAAATCAGTTTTATTTTCCATTATTTTTAATTTTATTTTATTAAACTAATAATTACATTCAAAATATAACTAAAAGTATAAAATATTTTCTGCATAATAATTTTAAGTTTTTAAAATGAACATAAATTACTAAAACTGTTAAAAAGTACAGCTAAGAAATAGTATATAAATCTGTATAAAAAATTCATAAATAAGAAACCATTATTTTATAAGCTTCTAAACTTAAAAAATTTATTCGATTTAATCAGATTTTTAATCTAACTATATAGATTGACCGTATAAAATAAAATAAAAATTAGAAAAAAATTTAGAAAAAATTTGTGAAAATCGTATTTTATATTTTTCTAATCTTCCTTATATAAATATACATATGTGTAGTTCTTCTAATAAGCAGAAATTAATTTATCAAACCAAAACTTTAGTTTTTCTATTACTTATTCTATGTCATTTTATTGTTAATAGGAAATTACTTGAGTTAACCAATAACAAAAATTATGTTTTGTTTATTCACCAAAAAATATAATATCAATCAAGTCATTAAACTATTTTTATGTAAAACCTTATTTATGTTGTTTATTATAAATATATATATATATATATTTATTTTGAATTATAATTCATCTAAATTTAGACTATATATGGAAATACGATATAATATATTATACAAAATATAAACTTATCATTAATTATATTCATTTTAAATAAATCCACATATTTAAAGTATAGTAATACAAAAATATCAAAAAAAATATTTCTTCTTATTAAGTCTTTTGTATAATATTATATTAATTGTAATATTGATTTTGACTAACAAACATATTAAATTAAACACTATCTACAACATAATTTTGTTTTTAATATTTAACAAAACTCCAAATTTAATTTTTAAATCGAATAATTAATAGAGATTGTTGTGACCTAGTTTTTGTTTATTGAGAAATTGTTAGAAATACCACTTTGCTTGTACACTTTTTCAGAAATACACTCCATTCCATTCCTTGCAAAAATACACTAATTTATTTAAGATAAAATGACTGTGCTGCCCTTGGTTAACTCATCTTCTTCTTCTCCGCTTGATAATTTCTAATCTGGAATTTCATCTCCCTGGGAAACAACGAATCTAATCTAGTCAGGTCATTGTTCCATCAGATCAATCTAACCGATACTCTGTGCTTTCTCTCTCGGATCCAATTTCACTTTTGAGCGAACAATTCGGTGATGTGATGGAGAGACGGAGCAGAGAGATTGAACAATGTCACAGAAGGTATCTCCTCCTTCGACTCAATTTCATCCGGGAAGGGTCTAATTTACGAGTTAATATCAGGTAATCTATCGGTTATGTGTTGGAGCCTTTCGAACTTCGAGTTAATTAACCGATTATTGTTCATCGGAAGAGCACGAATCCCAATCAGACCTGACGGTGCTGGAGAAGAAGACAGATCAATTGGATTCGATAATTACGTCTCCAGCTTCGGTAAATGTTTGCTTAAAAGTTGCATTAACCATGTTTGCTTCGATAATCTCTTCGATAATTTCAGATCTGATGCCTCCGACCATCACTACATTTAAGGTGGAAGGTGAAGCTTATTTGAAAAATGTGCTAGTAGATCGGAGCTGTGGGGTTCATGAACCAGAGCGCTGGAAATTCTAAAGGACATGATCCTTTATTGATTGCATTGATGGAGATCTGTTGGCACAGGTAAATTAACATATTGAACACCACATAATCCTTTTGAGAAGAATATAACCTTTAATTATTACGGTTCTCTTTAGTTTAGAATATAACCGCTCGAACTGGACACACTCTACGTCTCTTACGATTCCCCACCACACTTGAAAAGGTCTTTCTAAATTGATGTCGTTGAAGAGTAGATTTGGTGGTTTGATGACTCATGCATGTCTTTAAGCTTGCAGAACTTAATATGTTTGGCAACTGATAATTGCTTGTTAAGGGATCTTCTTTGGCTAACTTTTCAAGGGTATTGCAGATGAGCCGTGTGTTTGGCATAGAATTTGAGTTTGGGGAGGATGCTCTTTTGGGAAGACTCTCCGTCTTTGCGTGTGTCCCATTTTTTTCTCCATAGTTCTCTCTACATACTGAACTGAAAGCTTGTCAAGTTCAGCTCTTTCAGTTTTTATTTTATTTAAAAGATGGAGGTCATAGAATGATAAGCGTGAGAGGGATATGTATGAGAGCTTTACTCTATCACCAACATGATATATACTGATTTATAAACCTTTATAAATATGTTCATAAACCCTTATTAATAATGTTATAACCCTTTGTTTATAAATTTTTATAAAGCCTTATAAATGATTTCAAAATTATATATAATTTATAAAGCCTTATAAATTATTTTATAAACCCTTATACATGGTTTTATAAGACCTTATAAATAATTAGATTTATAAATCCTTACAAATCATTTTTAAACAATTACAAATAATTTATAAACCTTTATAAAAGATTTATAAAACCTTAAAAATAAGTTTATAAACCCTTATAAATAAGTTTATAAACCCTTATACATGGTTTTATAAAACCATATAAATAATTATAAGATCTACAACTACATCTTAATAAGTGTTTATTATATCCATGTTTATAAGATCTACAACTACATCATAATAAAGCAACCGTATAAACTTGCATTCACATCGATTTCAATGTACTTCACCATCATAGTTAACACCCAAGCTGTCAAACAGTAAACCATGGTGATCATAGACATATTATTATTACATGTAATTTGTTTGCATCTTACAATTTGAGTTATATCGACTGATTATTCTGATTTTCTGTAAGAATACAAAACTCAAGAATTTAGCCGAGAAAGAAAAGTACTTAAAGGATTTATAAATTTTATCAACCCTTATAAAAATTTATAAACCTTTGTAAGAGTCTTATAAATCATTTTATAGGCCTTTGTAAAAGTTTTATAAGGGTTTATAAATCATTTATATGGGTTTATACTTATAAATGATTTGCAAACCCTTGCAAACTTTTTATAAACCTTTGTAAATGTCTTATAAATAATTTATAGGCCCTTATAAATGATATATAAACTCTTATAAAAGATTTATAAAACCTGTATAAAAGATTTATAAAACCTTTATAAAAGGTTATAAACACTTATAAAAGATTTATAAATCTTTATAAATGGTTTTATAAGCCTTTATAAATGGTTTTATAAGCTTTTATAAATGGTTTTATAAGCCTTTGTAAAGATGTATGAATCATTTATATGTATTTAATAAGTCATTCTAAAAAAGCTTTTAAAATTGGTATGTACGAAGACCTTGCCATCATACCACAGTCCAAAACAATCGAAATGGAAATTTATTTATATTGGAACAGTTCTTCAACATCTTAATTATCTATAACTTTTACAACCAGATCATTGGATCAAAAAAACAAATCTGAAGCTGGGTCACGGTAAAGCTTGAGTTATATACAAGGTCATTCATCATTAGCTTGACACAAAGAGTACATATAAGCAAACAGCTTAACCGCATGAAAATGTAAAGTCTTTACAACTACAAAAGGAAGACTGTTTCTGCTGCAAATAGTATGACCCTCCTCCTTGAATCAACCAATTACCAGCAGATCCATACTGCCAACACTACCAATGAGTTTTCGGTTTCATACCACAAATTTGAATACTTTTCTGATTTAATTGTTTACCTGGCTAGGCACTCAAGTCACAACAATAATTGAACCAAACTCTACCACAATCAAGAGAAGACAAGATTAAACTAAACAAGACTAGAAAACAAAACTAAAATTTTTATAAGGGTTTATAAACCCGCAAAAGAAGTGAATCTAACCTGTCCGAGAAATGTGAAGTACAAGTGAAATATGTTTTATAAAGGTTTATAAATTTATAACAAAACTATGTCCGTGTCTGACTTTGTAGCTGCATTGATCATAAACATACTTCTATATAGCGAGCTCTGAATTTAACTTTTACCCAGAAACAAAAATCCCAAATTATGTGTCAAAATCCCTAAAAATCCCAGCAACTTATTTTCTAACATACGAAGACACGTTCCAGTGTCTTCCAGTATCGCTGAGACGCTTGATCAAGAGTAAGGGCTTCTCTCTAAACCATAAATACAGGACACGTTAACATCAATAAGACGTGAATCTATTTGCTTTAAATGATTAAACAAATCCGAAGTCAAAACACGTCAAAGCAAAAAATCCCATTATCCCTCCAAATATTGCAGTTCAGGCACTCAAGTCACAACAATTATCGAACGAAACTCTACCACAATCAAGAGAAGACAAGATTAAACTAAACAAGACTAGAAAACAAAACTAAAAGTTTTATAAGGGTTTATAAACCCGCAAAAGAAGTGAATCTAACCTGTTCGAGAAGGAGAATGGTTTCTAATGTGAAGTACTTGGAAGAGAACCAATACTGGTGCGCCTTAGAGGATTTGAGATATCAGAAAAACTAGTTTGATGGACTGGATAAGGGTATAAGGGTTTAGAAAATGACAAATCAGTGCCAAACAAACACTACTCAGGCCACTACATCACATAAACCAATAATCAACTGTAACATCCAACGCAAATAAGAGTATCAACAAATTCAAATTTGAGAAAGACACACTAAACATATTCAATCATATCACGCAAATACAAAACAGAGAATACAATGTGAGTGGTGAGCGCATTAAGAGCAGGTGGTCGAATGAGAATCGCAGTGCGGGAACAACCGCTTCCTTCAACGAGAACCTAATCGAATTTGAGACTAAATCCAGCGAAATTGATTCAATCCTCGACGGATGTGGTGAGATTCCGATATTCCAGCCAGGCGAGATTCCGGCGAAGCAATTGCTAGTTATGAACCTCGCCGTCGCCGAAGTATATCGAAGAAGAAGAGATAGATCGAAGAAGGGATTTTTTTTTAATTGCTAGGGTTATTTTGGTCTTTTTACACTAAGGAGAAGTGTAAAAGTGAAAATGGCTTCCTTGCTAGTGTAAAAGTGAAAAAGTGTATCAAAGAAAGTGCATTTTTGAAATTTCCCCTTGTTTATTTAGGCAAAATTTCAATACTAATTGGTATCTAATTGATCCTTATGTAATTTTTTTTTTAAGTTAACAACAAGGGGAAAACGTTATTTTAGTAAACCGGAAAACTGGATTGAATTAAAAACGGTTAAACCGACTTTATAGATAAATGGTCTTGGGTCCGAGAAGCCGCCGCGAAACATGATTAAGGACAGCTTCGGTTTAAGGTTTGAGCGACTATGGAGAAGCTACGGAAGGTGGTGAACGAGATCGCCTACACGCGAGACCACACTAATTCCCCTGCACTTCACCGGTCACTTGTCCCCTTTCTCACATTCGCTTCTTCTCTCTACGGAGTCGCTCTCCAAATCCGCCGCTCTCTCTACCGCTCCTCCTTCTTCCACCAAAACCGGTCAGTCTTTTTCTTTTCCGACCAAGTCAATAGAGTGTTTTGTCGGAGATTCATAACATTTGGTTCTGTAATAAATCTTGATGCTGGTTTAAAGATTGCCGGTTCCGGTGATCAGCGTTGGGAATCTGAGCTGGGGAGGAAATGGGAAGACGCCAATGGTTGAATACGTCACGCAACTACTCGTCGATTCTGGAATCTCACCGCTTATTCTCACTCGTGTAAAGAAAAACTCCTTTGCTTCTGATTCTTCAAACTATTTACAGTTGAAATGGAGTGTTTGTGCTTGTGAACTCAGATACTCTGCATATTGCCATTAGCATCTCAAGTATGATCTTTGACTGAAGGGTTATGCTGGTGGAGATGAAGCTAAAATGCTTGAAAGACATCTTGAAGGTGGACCGACAAAGATTGGTGTTGGAGCAAACCGTGCAGCTACTGCTGCTTCGTTTTTTGAAAAGTATGGATGTGCAAATCCATCTAGTGTAAGAACGTTCTTTGATCAGTCCTTCCTCCATGAAACAGCAAAAGTCAGAACCTTTTCACAGAAAATTGGGTTTGTCGTTCTAGATGATGGGATGCAGGTATATTCTACAGCTTTATTGTTAAGTGTAAAGAATATGAGATCTTTCACCTTCTTTTGTCTATTGCACTTTTCAAGACTTAAACTCTCTGGTTTTGTCAATAGCATTGGAGTTTATGTCGTGACCTCGAGATTGTGATGCTTAACGGGCTGAATCCTTGGGGAAATGGTAACTTAGTTCCCCTTGGACCTTTACGGGAGCCTCTTGCAGCGCTTGCGCGGGCAGATATAGCTGTAGTACACCACGTGGACTTGGTAACGTTTCCGTAATTGTTTCAGTTCTTTAAGATGATGGCTATTGACATTAGTGGCTCTGGACCATGCAGATGACTGAACAAAGCCTCAGAGATATTGAGAAGACGATACATGGTTTCAAGAACTCGATCCCGATTTTCTACTCCAGTATGGTGCCTAAACACTTGTTCGATGTTAAAAATGATAGTTCATATGTAGCTTTAGAAGCATTGCAGGATGCAACTGTGCTATGTGTTTCCGCAATTGGATCCGCTGACGCATTTGTCAAGAGCATTGAGATGGTAAGTTGTTTTGTTTACTGTTTTTATGATCATTTGATTTTGTAACAAAGATTCAGTTTTTGTATATGTTTGACAGATTGGAGCACGTTATGTTGACAGACTTGATTTCACTGATCATTATTTATTTAAAGCAGAGGTACAATGCTACTTTCACAGCTGTAGATGTTATTTAGTGCCAAAAAAATGGATATACACATTAGCCCTATCACACATCGTTCAAATTGGTAATAATCAATATCATATTGATAAGTGCAGGATTTTGAAACTATGAGGAGGAGAGCAAAGGGACTAGAGAACAGATCTAATTCCAAGCCTATCATTGTGGTAACCGAAAAGGTGAAGACAAGTTTCTGTTTCTTGTTGTTGATGGACGTTATTAAGTTTCAGGTCCAGAGACATGAATCTAATTTCGTTTTGTTTTTTTGGGAAACTAGGATTATAACAGGGACTCGGAGATTCTCAAACGTATGGACTCATACACAGTTTTGGTTCTATGCTCTAAGTTGCAAATAACTGCTTGTAGAGACACTGATGTGGATGGCTTTAAATCTACACTTTGTAAAATTGTAGCTGCTAAGTTTTGTGTTTCTAGTTAGAAGCAAGGCCATCTATCTTTCTTTATTCCTTTGTTGTGTCATTTTGTTCTTTCTAAATTTCTAGCATGAGTTTAGTTTAGTTTTTCAAGTTCATATATGTTAGCCTTAAGGGAATTATATTTAGAAAGAAAAAATAAAATTAAATCGGCGCCCTAATAAAATCCAAAACAGTGTTTTTTTAATGCTCTTAGAACCTTTATGAGAACTATTAAGCTGAAATACTTTGAAGTTAGTCTATTTAATTCAATAAGGTCAGCCAACAACGCCCAACCAACAAGGGAAACACATCGATAATTTTATCTGGATGCTATGATAGAATATAATGAACTTGACAAATTGGATAACATCCTTTTCGTCAGAACTAAGAACTAGTTTTCAAACTTGGACCTTTTTATATTTTCAAACTTAGAAAATAGAAACTTGAATCTAGGAATTACTTTTTTTTTACAAAGGATAAATAGTCTATACCTGTTATAATAGATCTTTAACTGTTAAAATTTGTAAATAAAAATAATTTGGAAATCGAAATCGTTTTGGAAACGAGGAAAACATAAATTTCATTTGGAAAAATATTTTAAAGTTGACATAAATAAAGTGAAGCAAAAAAATAAGGAAAATGTATGAGTAAATAGCCTTTAATATTGATGATTACATAACTTTTTTTATAGGAGTTAAAATATAATTGAAGAGAGAAAGAAGTTGGATGTCTCGTGTGTGTGTGAATAATATTTTGTTCTTGTTTTCGATCCCATTTCAATTTTTATAATTCAAAATCATGTTTAACATATTCTATTTACATTAATTTTTTGGCTTTTATTTTTTTTCTCATAAAATTAGGTTTTTTTATTGAATAGTCAAAATTTCTCTTAAAACGAAAAAGTTGTAACTCTTCACTCGAATTATACCATTCTAAAGTCGATTAAATTTGGAGCTCCAAAACCCGGTGAAAATCTGGAAAAGGTACCTCCCGATTTTTGTTGTATAAAAAAAAATGACTCATGTGCCATAATTCTTTCTAGAAATTATATCTCTATTTTTTTGTTTGAAATTCGGTTTTCTATCCCATGAAACTTTTTTAATTATCTCAATAATGATGGCGTTTGTCTTTTCTAACTACTTGCCAATGTGGTTTGCCAACTCTTAAATGAGAGTCATGAGACAGGATTTATTTATTTATTTATTTTTTTTTATTTTTTTTTTATTAACTTTGGGCTATCCCGAACTTAGCTCAGACTAATCTCCAAAGGGGCACGTGACCCACGGGTAGGCTCAGACAGGATTTATTTTCCCACAATATTATAAATTCATGTCAAATATGTTTGTAACAATGTTCTATATTGACTTCACATTTTGTGTTTCTGATTTTCATGTTGAAAAAATAAGAGACACCGACGCAAAAGAGACTCAAAATCTTTAATAATTTATGTAAATACCAATCATACGGCCCACTCAATTGATTATTAATCATCTTTTGTTTTCTTTCAACGATTATTAATCATCTTGAAATAAAAAAAAATAGCCAATTAATTTTGGTTTATTTAATTTGACGGTCCGTTGATAACAGTACGCTTCAACGGTGCTTGCTCCTGCTCTCGCTGCTGTACATCCTGTCATGCAACAACAATAATTACCCACAACTATATCATATTTGTAAATCATTTAGAAACATAATTCTTAAATTTGTATTTGAAACTGAAACCAACCATAAACCGGATTATCCACCAAAGATTGTAATGTTAATTCTTGCTTCATCATACAAAGAAATCAATTCTGGTAAAACAACTCTTTCCTTTTTACAAACAGTGTCGTTTAAGTATTTTGCACACAGATTAAAGAATTATTTAATTTGTTAATTTTTCAAAAACAAAAATATCAATCATAAAGCAAACTACAGAATATAAATAATTATAAAATATAAAATATTATTAAATTTTGTACTAAAAATTTTAAAAACAACAATTTTTATAAAACAAAAATAAACTTCTCAAACTACACTCTTTACTCTTTGTGAAAAGGAGAGAATAGTATGTTTATTTACCAGTCATAAACCGTGGGAGAATTAGGATGAGAAGGCTTGTCAAAGACATTAGCACCAATCTCCCTTGTGGTCACATTACTTGCAGGATGAAACACACTCCTCCACACATCCACTTTCCGTCCTGATCCCGGTGTCACTGGAGTTGCCGGACTCGCCGGAAGTGACGCCGATCCCCCCACCGTTGTTTCATCTAAGAAAATGTGATACTCTGATTAAAAAAACATCATAATAGCATACTTAGATCTTAAATGTTTCGGTTTACCTTTGGTATTGTTGAAGCTAGTTACACCGGTGGAGATTCGCATGAGATGGCGACGGCCACGGGCATCAGGTTGAGGACCAGCAACGACGTCGTCCCATAGGTTTTCAAGTATACCCATTTTCTCTTTTGCTTAGAGAGAGCTTCTTTTCATGTCTCTTCTTTAAATACATAAACACGACTGGTTCGGTTTTATTTGAAGTGGTCCGGTCAAAGAGATTGAGCTTTGTCCCTTTGGGTTATCAAAATGTGAAAATATGATAAGTAACCATAACAATTTGTATATTGGTGTTAGCTTTCTTCCAAGATTTGAACAGAGATAACCGGTTTTGTATTGTTATACAAACGGAAACCGAATCAGTTATCATGACCGGTTTAACTAACCAGTCTTCGCATATTTGGACGCGTGACAGACAAGAAACTCAAATAGCAAATTGTGAAATTGACGAGCTGGTCTCTTGCAAAAAGAATTGTCCGTTTCCCTTGGAGATAAGATTGAAGCTTTCAAGAATGTCAAAATTAGATCTTCTCTTTCTTTTCACTTTCAGTTCTCTTATATACATAGTCTGTGACATGCAAACACATTAGTAACATATTTGCAAACACATTAATTAAAGCCCGCTTCATTATTATTATATAAAAATATATGTTCTTCTGTTGCCTCAGCTTAATCATGAAGCTCTCAAGCTTCTGAAACATGGCTGTGAGAAAATCCAAAACAAGCTTATTTATGCTCATAAAAGAGTTTAAAGATTGAGAGAATAAAGATAAAAACAGAAAAGAGAGCTTTATTAGGTGCATGAAATGTAAAGAAAAAAAAAACTTTACATTATCTTCAAGAGCAAAATGGATTTCGATTTTGCACAAACGACAGCATTTTTTTTTTTACATCAAAAGGACTATTCTATTACTCAAACTTGAGTTGGTGTGGAGATCCACACCGGAACAGAACAACCCACAAAAGAAACAGAGCGAGAAAGTGAACAAGCAAGTTTAGCTAAAGAGTCCGCCGACGCATTAAGAGATCACGGAATATGAAGTAGGTCAAATGATGAGAACGATTGACGCAGCCTCGCGAATTCAGATAGTTCAGTGGCAAAGCTTGGCCAATCTTCTGGGTCTTTAATCATCTTCAGCAGGTCTTGGCAGTCCGTTCCAAAGGCTTGAACGGAAGAGTGCAAAAGAGTACTTTCCATGGCCCACAACAGGGCCTTCGAGTTCAGAATGAAGAGGAGATACTTTGCGATGGACATTACAAAGTCCCAAAAGACAATGACGCCCAGTTGCATCATACAAGCTCCAGCCTAGTTCACTATGAATGCGCTCCGCTTGCCAAGAACCATCGACCAGACAAATGTCTCGAATAGGTATATCCACTCGATGAGATGGAACTTGCGCCACTGTTTCCGAACCCAGTGTTACCGATTCCGCACCGCGATTAGCTTGGTACCAAGCATGGCATTCACTTACAGCATGACAAATGATGTCTTCAGGAGTACGCATGATGCCTCTAAATAGTTTATCATTCCTCGCTTTCCAAATAAACCATATGATCCATGGAAAGGGATCCTCACTTATCTCCGAGTTGATAAACTCCGATTGTCTCGATAACAGAAAGTCGATATTGAAGAAAATCGTCTGGGAAGGGAAAACTCCATCAGGTGTTGGGGGTGGTAGCCAGATTCCAAGTCTGAGCAGCCTGTGGACATTCGAACATAGCATGGTTGATCGATTCATTCGGTTCTCCACATCGGGAACAGAGATCATTACATCGAATGCCACGATGTGAAATGTTTCTTGTCACAACAATATTGCTGGACAGGATTTGCCAAATAAGGTGGCACATCTTGTGTGGTGCAGGGATTCCCCAGACTTGAGCCTTAAGAAGTCGCACACTAGGTTCCGTCAACAGACGATCTAGCTTTTGGTTTAACATATTCCTTGCAACCCAGTAGCCAGATTTAACCTTGTAATTACCCGATTTAGTAAAACTCCAAGAGAATTTATCCATATGAAAAGTTTGACTTATGGCCAAGCTCTGGATAAGAGGTATATCCTCCGACATGACATACGAATTCAGAGCATCTATATCCCATGTTAGAGTCTCCTTTGATATGAAATCTCGCACAATCGTGGTCGGATGTACGACCGGAGCTCGTGCTCGTGCCGAGATTGGTTGGGACCCATGGATCTTCCCAAGCTTTAGTATTAAGACCAGAATGGATCTTATGCGAGATACCTAGTTGTATCAATGGTTTCGCTGCCAAAATGCTTGTCCAACCATAGGATGGATTATCCGATGATGTCTGACGTAACGGTGTGCTATATTTATAATATCTTCCTCTCATTACACGTGCTATAAGGAAACCTGGGAAGCGAAGTAATCTCCAGAATTGTTTAGCTAACAATGCCAGATTAAATTCATGGATCATACGGAAACCCAAACCTCCTTCACTTCGGGGAGAACAAAGGTTGTCCCACTTGGACCAGTGGATACCATTGCGGCTTTGATCGGATCGCCACCAGAATTTAGCAATGACACTCGAGAGCTTTTCACATATGTCTAGAGGGAGAAGGAAGCTTGACATAACGTAAGTCGGCAATGCCAATAAAACGGATTTGATTAATATTTCTTTCCCGCCTTTAGAAAGCCATTTGGCCGACCATCCGTTAACCCTATTTTGGAGCCGATCTCTGATGAAAGTAAAGAGTTTACATTTAGATCCACTAATATCTTCGGGAATCCCCAGGTAGGTACCCATTCCGCCTTCATTCTCTATGCCCAGGACTTCTTTAATCTCTATCCTTATTGATTCTGGTATTCGCTTGCCAAAGAGCAAGAAAGATTTTTCAAAATTGATTCGTTGTCCAGAAGCTCTCCCATAGAGATGTAGGATCGACAAAACTTCATTACATTCACGGGGCTCCACCTTACAAAAGAAGAGGCTCTCATCAGCAAAAAGTAGATGAGATACTGATGGGCTTGCACATGCAATCCGCATACCAGTAATCTTTCCACAGGATTCCGCTGAGTGTAAAAGGCCTATGAGCGCTTCCATGCATATTATGAAGATAAACGGTGATAAAGGGTCACCTTTTCTAAGTCCACGCTTGGGAGAGATATTTCCCCGCAGATCACCAATAATGAGGACGTGATAGGAAATCGAGGTAATACAACGCATAATCCATGCAATCCATGTTTCATGGAACCCCATCTTGCGCATTACTGCTTCGATGAACTTCCATTCCATCCGATCATAAGATTTACTCATGTCAGTTTTTATTGCCATACGTTTCGTACGTCCTCCCGAGTGAGTACGCAGAGCATGGAACATCTCCTGCGCAATCAATATGTTATCCGAGATCTCTCTGCCAGCAACAAAGGCTGACTGAGTTTCTGAAATCAGAGAGGGTAGGACTCGTTTGAGCCGTCAACAGAGTACTTTTGAAATGATTTTATAACTAACGTTACATAAGCTTATAGGCCGGAACTGACTCATCTCCGTTGGTTTATCTTTTTTATGGATAAGACATATATTTGTTTCATTTAGTCCTGGTACAATGATACCATGGACAAGGAAATCATTAACCATCTTGGTTAGATATCCTTTAATAATCTCCCAGCAGTTTTTGATAAAAAAGTGCGGTTATACCATCTGGTCCAGGAGCCTTTTCCGGATGCATCTCGAATAAAGCGATCTTGATTTCCGCTTCAGTAACTTCTTTAATCAAGTCAGAGTTGTTCGCCGGAGTAATCGTATGTTTGATATGCTCTAGTGCTCGATCGATATCGAAAGGATTAGACGATTCAAAAAGGGATCGAAAACATTCAGTGGCAATGGCCATGATTCCTTCATCTGTCTCCACTCTACGCCCCAATCCATTTAATAGGGCTGTAATCCTGTTTCTCGCTCAACGTTGTTTGGTAGAGGCATGGAAAAACTTTGAATTCTGATCTCCTTCTCGGAGCCACATGATTCTACCCTTTAGTCTCCAGTATGTTTCTTCCGCCCTTAGAGCATCATGTAATTCTTTAGTAGCTTGGGTAATATTCTCCGTGGAAGCCTGATCACTAGAGTGCATGTCATCTAATTTTTCCTTTAGTTCATTCACCAGCTTCTCGGAATTAATCATATGGATTATATTCCAGGAGCTTAATGATTTGCGGCAAAGTGATATGCGGTCGACAATGCTGGCATTATGGGGCAGGTCCGGCGAGAGCCAACCTTCTTTAATAGCCTCAAAATAGCCTTCTCGTTCAAGCCATCACTTGTCAAAGCGGAACGAACATCACTTATGAACCGGACGCGAGAGGATATTAGCCACGATGGGTCAGTGATCCGATCCCCACATACGAAGGTACTGGGTACTAGAATGAGGAAAGCATTCATGCCAGTCTTCATTTCCGAGAGCACGATTTAGTCTGCATCGCACTTTTGTATGACCTCGTTTTCCAACCCAAGAGAGAGGGATACCGGTGAAAGGAAACTCGAGCATCCCACAGTCGCTAATCATTTGGTTAAAAGGAATAAATGATGTTGCAGATCTCGGTTTACCTCCTTGTTTTTCTTGGTGACAAGTGATCTCATTGAAGTCATCAATCATAAACCAAGCTCCATTACGAGAGCTGGCAAGTTGAGACAACTGGTCCCAAACCAAATTCCTAAGTGCTACAACAGGATCACCGTAGACGAAAGAGATAAAAACTTTATTACCATCAATCACCGCTTCAACATCAATGATACGATTATTTAAAGATAAAACATTAACTTGAAATTCATCTGAATAAAGTAAAGCAAGGCCCCCGCTCTGGCCAATAGGCTCAACGGTAAAGAGATGATCAAAACCTAAATCAACTTGAGTCTTCTAGAGGACTCTTTTATTATTCTTCGTTTCAGACAGGAAAATGATGCCTGGATGAAGCTTCTTGTCATTTCCTCTAGGCGTCGAACTGTGAGGTCATTTCCCAAGCCTCTACAGTTCCAGCTAAGTGTCCTCATATCTGAGAACTGGGTGGTTTCTAGGAATCCACCAAACCATAAGAGTCTAAAAATGCTTTAGTCTTCATTTTTTTGCGTCTTTAGGAGGAAAATGAATCCCCCGACGAGTGGAAGAATCATTTGTTGTGTTGATACCTGCTGCAGAGGCTCCTCGCTTTCTTGGTGATCCTCGTCGGAGTATCTCAGCCTTTTTGCCAAGGATATTCAGAGAAAAATGAGCTTTTATCTTCTTGGAGCTTGGCGATTTTGGGTTTGATACTGTTGAACCCTTGCTGTTCCTAGCCTTAACATTGGCTCGAATCTCTTTAATAGTCTCGTTTAGGGACAGATCCATTTGAGCATTTGAACCTTCCTCTGAGACGTTACTAGCAGTCGTATGGACCGTAACAACTCTGTCCGAATTCAGATTCCCCGAAGCAGATTGCGTGCTCTGGTTTGTGCTTCTCTGTTTCTGTGTAGCTAAATCTTCCCCAAGAAAGTCGTCATAATCAATATTGAGATCCGCCTCGTCTTCTCTTAGAGCGTTAATCATAGTTGCATCAGCAGGTATCTCAGAGAAGAACCAGTGTTAGCAAGGTCATATGAAAGAAGAGCTGATGAGAAGTGTTCCCCTTTGAAGAGGATCCCCCCATTGTATCTTTCCTCCGATATTCGGTTACCGACAAAGTTCGGGCCTCTATTTGAGTTGCTGACTTCTATCATTGTGGCGCTGTATCATTGTTCATCGTTTCTTTAGTTGCTGACTTCTATTTGAGTTGCCCTGAAGGAGGAGGTGATCTCGTTGGGGGAGGAGGTGGTCTTTCCCGAGGAAGAGTCCGTCCTTAGAGCTGAGCCGAAATAGATAACGTCTCCTTTAATGGAGGTGCATATCGGCTTTCTTTTTCTCGATAGGCAATCTGATGAGAAGTGTTCCCCTTTGAAGAGGATCCCCCCATTGTATCTTTCCTCCGATATTCGGTTACCGACAAAGGTCGGGCCTCACGTGCCAAGCTGTTTCGATAACTATAATCACGAGGAGAGGGGCTGTACTTACGATATGAAGAATCGCGACCTCCTCTGTGATTAGGGGTGGGCGTTCGGATATCCGTTCGGGTTCGGTTCGGGTATTTCGGATTTTCGGATTTTCGGATTTAGAGGTATAGGATCCATTCAGGTGTTTTACATCTTCGGGTCGGGTTCGGTTCGGTTATTTTCGGGTTCGGTTATTTTTCGGTTCCATCCAAACTCCAAAATATTTATCGAATATCTGATTTTCTCGGAATTTATTTATTTGTATCAGAAATAAAGTAAAATATTTGAATTTAATCCGAGTTCAAATTCAGAACCGAAAAAGAATATAACTAGGAATTAACCCGCGCCAGCGCGGGGCGAGACTCTGTGTTTGTTTTTTTCTCTTAAGTTTGCTTAAGAAATTGAGTTTGTTTTATGTATGGTTGACTAACTATAATACTATGGAATTGTTTGATGATATAATGTGAGTGAATTGTACGTTTATTTGATTATGGCTGCAAGTTATGAGCTGCATTATACGATTATATGCGCAAAATTGTGTTTAAATTCGGTTAAGTTGGTTCAGGTAAGATCTCTATTTTTCGACGAAGTAGAAATTACTTTGTATTTTATTATTATATTAATTGTAAAAATCAAGCTTCTAATTAGAAAAACTAATTATAAATTATAAATGTTAAAGTAGTATACCTGATGCATAAATATTTTGTTTTCTTACTGAATTTGGATTTCTTTTACTGTTTTATGAACTTGGTTTTAGTTTTAATCATCCCAAACCAAAATCATGTTATCTTGATATATTTGATTTACATTGATACAATTCTCATAAACTTCATCACATATTTATTAATCTTTGTAGATTCAGTTGGATGATATATTTACTTCGTTTCTATGCTGAAAGTAATAATGTTGGATAATTACTCTACTTATAGCAGCTATCACTATCCGATATAAAAAAACCAACAAATTTAAAGCATAGGAAAATCTCCAATATAATGGGCCGCCTCGGGTCAAATTCTACTGATGGCCTGATGGTGTTTTAATTTCGGCCCAGCTACTGATGACAAACCAAATTAGAACAAAGCTTCACTCACAACTTCGTAAACTCCGAAGTCACCTGATCTCTTTCCTTTGAGTAGCTGAAACGATGAACCCTAGCTCCGATGACAGCTGTGGCGATCCGTTCACCGGCTCCGGTTAAGATCCAGGTTAGCTCTTCCTCTTCTTCCTTCACCTGATTCTTCACCGGATAAGGAAAAAACCGACTTTCCAATTGATTCTTAGGCATCGAAGTCTAACCTTTGTTTTTGTCTTATGTCGGGTCCTTGGTTGCATAGAAAATATGAAAAGGAAATAAAAATTGAATCGCTTAACATGATATGATTTACTTCTCTTTTGATAATTCATGTGTTTTAGAGGATTTCTGAATTAAATATAGACTTGTTATTTGATAATATGTTAAATTTCATGACTCATTGAATCATTTGAGTGTTTGAATTTTTTTTTCATTTGTTTGCATGAGTACATCGGATGAAGAAGAACCATGTCCACAATAAGACTTATCTATATGTCTGAGGAGAGATTGATTTCAAAACAAAATTATTTTCTTTAGTCTACTTGATTTCTCTAATCATAAACAAATTTTTGTTTCTTTACATGAGTATGTCGGATGGACAGAACATTGTCCACAATCATAGATAAGGATGGCTGCATTGAAGTGAGCAAGCTGTCGTTCAATAGTTGGTGAATCCCCTGTGCTGCATCAAGTGTTTGTTGTTCTTGGTAACAATAGTAAGTGTTTTCTTTACATGTGTTTGTTTTCTTTTAATTCTACATTTAGTAAGAAAAGCCCACATACGATGTTTATGTTCCATTTTTCAATCTTTTAGGTTGCTGAGATAAGCCGTGTTCTTCGACCTGGAGGATTATTTGTTGCCACCACGTTCATCTATGATGGCCCTTTCAGTTTCATCCCGTTCTTGAAGAATATTCGCCAGGTTTGTATATATGTTATTAAAACATTCAATTGCTGTCTTGTATCGTTGGTTTGGTCTGTGGCTGATCATGCATTCCGGTTATGCAAATGATAGGAAGTCATGAGATACTCAGGTTCTCAAATCTTTCTGAGTGAACGTGAGCTCGAAGATATCTGCAAAGCCTGTGGACTCGTTGGTTTCACTCTTGTTAGAAACGGCCTATTTATAATGCTCTCTGCCACAAAACCCAGCAGATAAGCCACCCTCTTATGAGTAGCTTTAATCCTTGAAAATATACAGAATCCATCCTTCTATTGTTGAAAATTTGGTAATCATGTATGTTTTATATAGAATTAGTCATGAGCACCATTATATCAAGTTTTCAGAACAATGATATATATTCCATAATCTAATATATGAGATATATTTCCATAATCTAATATATGATATATATTTCCAATGAGATATATTTCCATAATCTAATATATGTAAGAAACCCAATGAGATATAAGTTGAGCCGGTTTCTGAAATCGCCACCATGTTTATCTGAAGTTTTGTGTGTCTAGTATTGTTTCTTGTGTTATTATATTTTGATAGTTTCTTTTGGCAGCAGCTTTCGTTGACGTTTTCCCTTCTCTTGATATTAATTCGTGTGTGTTTTTGTTTATGACCTTTCAGATTGTGCGCGGTTCTCCTCTTGCAATGTCAGACTCTGCAATGTTAAACCTTCAGGTCCGACTTCATTCTCCCCTCCCTGACCATTTATATCGTCTTAAAAGGTTAAGAATATGTTTGTGTCCTTAACATATTTTGATTAGTTTGTCACAAAATTATTGGGAAGGTCAAAGATTTAAAACATTGAAATTTATTATAGAAACTATATTAAAACTACGAAATTATAAAATAAAATTAATAGTTTAACTGAAACAAACTGCTGTAATTTATAAAAACTCAACACAACTAAGAAAAGAATTAATTGAATTAGTATACTCATACTCATCATCCTCGTCTCCTATCTTAGAAAATATATAGGCAAATTATTAAGCAAAGAATATGTTAATAAATCCTTACTTTGAATCTCTTAATTCAAAATCTATCTTCTTGGTGGGTTTGTTAGCTACTTCAAGGATGTTCATCTCACCAACATTGACAATTTGTCCAAGAATATCTGGATGAAAATTAAAAGTATAGATGATCGGTTGGTCTGTATTGACCAATAACATGACTTATCATGATGTTCTGAATTAGTTTCCAGTAACCTTTTGTCAAGTATTTTTCATACTTGGCAACATGCTCCTTCTTCACTGATGCGTGAATTTTTGTTCCCTGTAGAAATCAAGTAAACAAAATTGTATTAGTTGTCTTCATAGTCTTTAAAAGAGCAAACCGATTTACAATAAAGAAATTGAACAACCTCTTGATCAGATAAGACCAAGTGTCTCTCCTGAGTTGAATGAGTATTGCTTCCATGAATGGAGAATCTTCACTTCAATCTTCCAGTTAGTCTTGAAAGGTTTGATGTTCTTCAATGGTGTTATGGGTAGAGCCTGTGCCATTTTTAACTTAGGAATATATGAGGTTTGGTTTTTTTTTGGGTGCGTGATGAAGGTGAGATGGTGTTAGCTGTTTATATAGGATAAGGGAGTACACTGTAGGGTTATAAAATAAGTTAGGTAAAATGATATTATGGCCGAGATTTTATGAACTGTTAGGCGATAGATTATGGAAATTTAGTGTGAATATGTATATTTGGGATTTTTATAGTTATTAGGAGATATTATAAGTCGGATATTCTCTCTTTTGCTTAAGATAGTTAGGATCTTTAGGAATATAATCATAAGATAAGAAAAAAGGAAGCTATGGAATATACAGATTTTGGAGATATTATTAGAGGCATATTCGATTCTGTGTTTAAGGTAGTTAGGAATTGTTTGGAAATATTGAATTATTAGTTTTTATTTGTTTCAACGCATTACGATCGTAGATTTGTGATTATGATATATCTTGGAAGATACTGTTATAGTTATGTACAGATTTTTTTGTTTAATGTTGTTACCTATCGTAGGAAACTATTAATTAATGTAGATATAACTTTTATTTTTCATGCAGAATTGGTGGAGGTTTGGCAGCTGATAGATATTTAATCTATTCATGATGTGCTTTTAATGTAATTGTATTTTAGGTAGCTGATTTAATTTTATGAATTTGGTTTACGTGTGACCCCAAAAAAAATATTGGGTTTTACTCACAAAAAGCCTAATATCTAAGCAAATGTAATATTTCATCTAAATGGGCTTTTCATTAGGCTAGGGTTGAAACTTCTTGTTCATGTTTGAATTTTAAACCGTATATGAAACAATAAATTAAAACCGGTTCAATTTAAGTAGAGATAGGGTCCGCGTGTTTTTAAATGGGCATGGGTCGGGTTTCAGCGAGTCACTGAGTCAACTCAGTAATTTTGGGTCAGTTTTAGCCCTTAATAAACCTGTTGCCAAACAGATTTAGTTCATTAATCCAGTGGCAAGTTTTGTAAATAATAGGTTTTTTCATGTATTTTTTTAAATTGACCTCTCAATTAATATTGTAGAGATAAATTAAGGAAATCCATACGAAAGACCATAAAAACATAACATAACAAGTTTAAATAATGAAAAAAATCATACTAATAAAAGAGTCCCCAAAGCAAATAAGTTTTTTTCTTGTCTTTGAAAGCAAGCACCAAAAAAGCAAATGCATTATCCAAGTCTGTACAAAAAAAAATTAGAAGTTAGGATCATGTAGAATACGTATGAACATATGTCAATTATGAAACTTATAACCTAATTTACGTTATAGCTAAGAATACAAAGCGTACTAGCAAAGTGGCCTACTCTTCTTCTTGATGTGTTCGAGTTTCATACTCTGCAGAATAAATACAACATTCAAAAGAGATTGTTAACATAAATAATAAGAGAAGCAATAGCAGTAAACAAGAAAAATACAAACCTTTCATAAGCTTATCTTCAAACTCAACTTCAGCAAGTAATTGTGAATTTGTAAGCACCTTTGATTCAAATCTAATGTCTTGTTTCATCCATTGCTCTGTACACATCAAAACCTCAACCATATAGTGGGTTAGACAGTTTCTATATGGGTCTATTATCCTTCCACTAGTGCTAAAAGCACTTTCAGATGCAACCGAAGACACTTGCATAGCAAATAAATCCCGAGCTATTTCTGACATAATGGGATACTTGCCACTATTGACTTTCCACCAAGAGAGTACATCTTTATTAATTCCCAGCATCACTTCAGGATCCTCACATTTTTCCTTCAGATATGAATCCAACTCGTTTGTGTCTCTAACTCCGATATCTTTTAGCAAGGTATTGTACCTTTTCTCAATCCTATGGTAACCGAGCTCATCATCAAGAAAATCCATTCTGTCTGTTTGCTGCTCCTGAGTAGACTGAGATGAATGACTTGACTGAGACTGAGACTGAGATGGTTGCACATCTGCTTTGCCATATCTTTCACTATACTCCTTATACATGTCACGCAGAATACTCATAACTGAGTCATACAATTCAGTAGCTAGCGCAGTACCTTCCCCGTACAGGTCCTCAAAACACATTTTTGCAAACTGCATCTTTTTACTTGGATCAAAAACAGTAGCTACTACCAACATCTTGTTAATGTTCTTCAAGCCATCCCAATACTTATCAAACTTCTTGAACATCTCTTTAGCTTTTAACTTCAGCTCATTATCATAGCTATTATCATAGGATTTTTTTTTCTTTTACCACTCTGATCCCGATCGCAAGTTATAAACTCTTCTTCTTGATCATGTGACTCATGTGCATCTTTCTCAAAATTATCTTGATTTGGAGATGATGAATCCATCTACAAAAAAAGAAACATAGAATAAAGAAGAAACGTTAAAGTAACAAGATGTGTCGAATGTATCTCTTACACAAGCCAATATAACTTGCAGAGGAAGAAATTGCAAGTGACATAACACGTGACATTGATACACAACGCAAAAAAAAAAAAGCCTTTTCTATTTAGCTCTGTTTTTTGAACAAAAAACAGAGGAATCGAGATTTTCCCTGTATAAGTAATACTATCAAATTAACTATGTTAAGAAAACAAAAGCATAACAACACTAACAAGTTTGAAAAAAAAATCAAATTGCTTATAACACTAAGTATCACCAAACATCATCCAAGTTTAAGATGGAGGAGGAGATTGGGAAAAGAGTTTGTACCTGTAATTGCTTCTTTCAAGCTTCAGATGGAAGAGGAGACCGTGAGAATCGAGTATTTAGGGTTTCCAGTTTGTTAAATTGAAGTTTTATACTGGATTTTTGTTAAAGCTATTGATGCGTACAATCTCTTAAAAATAGGAAGATTAACAATATTGGAAGATTACATTTACATGACACATGAGCATTAAGAATATTGGAAGATTTTGTTAAGGAATATTGGAAGATTAGGTAATATGCTATATATCTTCGGATGTCTTCGGGTTTAATTCGGATATCGGGTAATATCCATTCGGGTTCGGATATCCAATCTCATATAACACAAGATCCGATCGGTTATTTCACACAATCCATACCCGAACCAAACTGTCTATATCGGATCGGGTTCGGGTTTGGACTTCGGATCCGGGTCTTTTGCCCACCCCTATCTGTGATAATCATTATAGCTACGTCTTTCTTCAGTTCGAGAGTCCACCTCTCTGCTTCTTGAACTATTTTGATCCGTTGTCCGAAGTGGGAGATGCTGAGGGATACGTACATCTCTAGGAGAAAGCTCCGGTATCATTCGGGAAAAGACCCCAGGCCGTGGGGGTTTTTTTGCAGCTAAATCTCTGCTTCACGAACAGGACATGTAGAAACTTCGTGGGAGATTATGCCGCAGTGGGAGCAGAACTTGAAGAGACGTTCATACTTGATTTGGATCAAAGTTTCATCTCCTTTGTGGGAACGAATCTTCCTTGAAAATTTGAGTGGCTTGCGACTATCAATAGTGATGAATAGTCAGGCCTCATCCACCTCTACCGTATGAACTGTACCGAGTTTGTCTTCTATGCTTCTTAGGTTGAGTTCAGTCCAAAGATGTAATGGAATACCCGTAAGGGAGATCCAAAACGACATTGCCCAGGGATAATCGATGTGGACAATAGGTTCCCATCTGGCGAGAACAAACATACAGTAATTGTAGTGAAAGGGTCCAAGGTCCAATACCGTCTGCAGATCCTCCTCCGAAGCAAAGTTAAAGAGGAAACGACCATTACTCAGATCGTTTGATGTCACACGGTTCTCCATTCCCCAATGTTGTGGCATGAAACCAATGAGTTTTTCCACATCTTGTTTTTTGGATTCAAAACCTTTCCAATAAGAGAAAGGCCATAATCCTGTATGAGATGAGAACAGTCTTGATCCGGCAGTAAGATCGCATCGTCATCGTCTTCAAAGGCCTTTGCCTTGCCATTCGCATCCGACATCGTTACTGGTAGACACTTGAAAAACTGTGAGATTCCTGACAGAGGAGCCCACAGAGAGAAAATAAAAAGGATTAGCAAGAGATCGGTACTTCCGTGAAGAGGAAGGAACCGGATGAATAGATAGTGGTAAACATATCTGGTGAACAAACAAGCGATGGTGATCCTTCAAGGGAAGAATCACAGAGGTCTGTAGTCAAGGGACTAGCAGAGGAATCGTGGAGCAGAGATCCGTAGAGGCGCCGTCGGGATCGTCTCAGATTTTGAAAATCGCCGCCGCTTCTCCATTAGGGTTTTTTCACATTTATAACACCATTTAGTTAATATATGTCGTCATGTTAATCATATATTCATATAGTTCATTTATTTTTGAGTTCATTAATGTTCTCTGCGTTTGCAGTCATGTGATAGCGTTTACTTCATGTTAGTGGCAATTATTTGCCATTTTTATTTATGTCTAGGTATGAGTATCCAAGCAATGAGATATATCACACCATACATCCCGAAGAACCCATTATAAAATTATATAACATATCCAATCAATAAAATATATTAAATTTATTGTCAATTGCATAGTAATAAATCTGATTGTACATTTCACACCATAAAACACTTTCTTGCAATTAGAGCTGGTAATTTGAGTTAAAATATGCGGGTCCTGTGGGTTTTGACCCGCTGCGGACGGGTGCGGATCAAAAATTTTTAGATTCAAATCGAAGCGAGGCGGGTACAGGTTTAAATTTTCAATTGCAGAGCGGATGCGGATCGACATATTTTGTCCCGCCGGATTGCGGATACTAGTGATTTAAATAAAAAAATATTAATTATTAATATTCAACTATTTTAAAATAAAAATATTATATAATATATATTAAATATATTTAAATATATTAAATTTTTATTTTAATCTCGAAATATATATATATTTTCTTAAAAATATTTATTTTATATTATTAAAAACAAAATAATAATTAAAAATATATAAAAAAAAAAATATTTTTTAACTATTTTGCGGGTAACCCGCGGGTCACCCGCAATTTAAGCGGGGCGGGTGCGGATATGCTATTTTCTTCTGCGGGTTATGCGGGTTGCGCGGGTCAAACCCAGCACGACTTGCAGTAGATGCAACCGTTCGAGCTATTTACGCCAACAGGCTTTTCCTCACCTGCTTATGTACGGTTCAAATCCTAGGATAATATAATTTCTAATATAGTTTTTATGGATATTAAAAGATATTAAAAGATATTATGGATAAATTATTTTATAATTGATTTGACATTTTACCATTAATAAAATTCTAATATTTTAGTAAAGGTTTTTTTCATATAATGATCTTGTTTTAGTTTAATATATGGGATTTGTTTTTTCAATGATGTGTTTGGGGTTTATTTTAGCCAAATAAGATAAAATTGATATTTTATTTTAGCTTTTTCTGTACAATAATTGATTTTATGTTTAAATTTGATCATAGCTTGTTTATCGGTTTATCCTTCTGAATTCTTTTCTTGTTATCAAATAATTATTCTCATACTTTTTGGTATTTAGAAATCTATTTTGAAACTGGAATGTCCTCTTAGTTAAACAAAGAATAATGTTGATGAACAAATATTTTTAATATTATCTGATATTCTTGCCTTGTTCATTTGACCAAAAACGGTTACAAATGTTATATTAGAAAAATTAATTCGTCGAATCTCCATTATCATAAATATTAAGAAAAACATAATTCTAAGAGTACCCTTTACATTTAAGAAAAGAATAACTTGATATAGTTATTTTATATCATATTATATATATAAGGAAAGTTTTCATTGATATTCTTGCCTTGTTCATTTTACCAAAAACGGTTACAAATGTTACGTTAGAAAAAATTATTCGTCAAGTCTCCATTATCATCAATATTAAGAAAAACATAATTCTAAAATTACCCTTTATATTTAAGAAAAGAATAACTTGATATAGTGATTTTATATCATATTATATATATAAGGAAAGTTTTCATCATAATGTGATTATGAAACGAAAAGATAAAAACAATTATCGAAAACACTATTGTAAAATATTATATTAATTTCATCTATGGCTATACTTGAGAAACTTTATTCACTATATCGAACGCGCGGGCTAAAATGTGATGCATGCAATCTTGGTACAAACTATTATAGTGATGGTTATCGTTGCCTTCGCTCTGGGCTCTTCTTTCACAATGAGTGTGTTTACTCTGAACCAGTTGTTTGCAACCTCTATCATCCACAACATCCTTTGAAAATCGAGGCAGTGTCAGAAAAAGAAGATCTACATGGAGAGTGCAACATTTGTAGAGGTAACTTACCAAAGATGTATTATTATTGTTCTATATGTAACTTTGCAATTGATTTAGTATGTGCAAAGAAAAAAGTTATAACGACGATTGAATGTACGAAGACACATGAGCATCATTTATCTCTTGTTCCAAAGATGATTATGTTCACTTGTCATATATGTAAACTTCTTGATGATCGGTTCCCTTATGCATGTGACATATGTGACATGAGTTTTCACAAAGATTGCGCTGAATCTACGCAAGAGCTCGACTACTCTTGCCATCCTAAACATCATCTCAAGCGTCTCACACATATTCCTAGTTATAGTGATGGAAAATGCTGCTTGTGCAGAAGCAAGCTTCATATTGTGTTTTATCATTGTTCTCTTTGCAATTTCAGTGTGGATATCGATTGTGCAAAGAATCCACCCCCTCTCACTCTTGACCACCCCAAAGCTCATAAACATCCACTCACTCTTTTGTCACAACGAATTTTTGTTTGTGATGCTTGTGGAATGGATGATGATCCAAATCCTTATGTATGTCTTCAATGCAATTTCATGGTCCATAAAAATTGTATAGACATACCACACATTATAAAAATTAGTCGTCATGTTCATCGTATATGCTACAATCATTGTCTCAACGCTGGAGATTGGAAATGTGAAGCTTGTCAGAAAGAGATAAATTGGACATGTGGAGCTTATTCTTGTTCAAAATGTCCGGATTATGCAATTCATATGAGATGTGCTACAAAGTTTGGAATTTGGGATGGAATTCAATTTGAAAGCATATTAGAAGATATCATGGATTCTAAATCATATGAAGTGATCAGCGAAGGAGTAATAAAGCATTTCAGTCACGAGGATCATACCTTAAAGTTCAAAGAAGAGGGTGATGCTAATGCTGAATATATGAGGTGTAAAGCATGCACATATCCTATATTTTCTAGCTCATTCTACGACTGCATGGTATGTGATGACTTCATCATTCATAAAAAATGTGCTGATCTCCCAAAAAAGAAAATAGATCCCTTTTACAAGATGTCAATGACTCTAGTCTCATCTAGTTATGACTTACATTTATGTGATGCTTGTCAAAACTATTTTGAAGGTATGATGTACAAAAGTGATAATAATATTATCTTCCTTGATGTGCGATGTGGTTCTATTTCTGAGCCTTTTGTCCATGAAAGTCATCCTCCTCATCCGTTATATATCCGATATTCAAGTGGAGATAAACTTTGTAATGCTTGTGGAGATAAGGCAACTATGGCTCTGAGTTGTGAGGAGTGTGGATTTGTTTTAGACATAAAATGTTCTATTTTGCCAAAGATGGTAAAACATAAAAATGATAAAGATCATTTTCTATCTTTATGTTATGGAGAAAAAACAGGAGAGCAGTACTGGTGTGAGATATGCGAGGAAGATCTAAATCCAGAAAAATGGTTTTATACATGTGATCAATGTGGCATCACTTTTCATATCAAATGTACGGTTGGAGACTTCATATGGATTAAACCGGGAGGTGAGGCTGAATTCTTATATATAGTTATTCCTAATAATTATACAAATCGACCAGTTTGTAACTGTTGTGATTCTCGTTGTCAATACCCATTTATCCTGAAGTTTAAGGAACATATATTCTGTTCTTTACGGTGTTTTACAAATGTAGATTGGTAGCTTGCTAGTGATTTATCTAAGGTGGATTTGCAACAAATCATCATTGTTATATAGTTTCACTTGAAAATATTATTATTTGTAAATAAATCATATGTTTATAAGATGTTTGCTTTCAGAAGTTGACTTTTAATTTTTGTTATATCACTTGAGTGTACACCTCTACTTCTGTTGGACTCGATTTCTGTCAACAAAATTATTGGCATATTCTGTAAAAATTTAGAGAGGTTATTAAAATTTTGAATATACACGATTTCGGCAAAAAAATACAAACTCTTTTCTAGATAAAATATAAACTCTTGTTAACTGAACCAAATTAGATAGTAAATATTATTTATTGTTTAACAGCTGTTTACTGTTAACGGTTAAACAACATCGTTTATAAAATATAAAAACAAAAGTCTCAAATCTCATTCTTGAATCCTAATTCTTCTTCAATGTCTTTTCTGTTCTCCCTAAATTCACTTAAATCAATTATCTTCTTCTTCCCCTTCTTCAGATCACACAAACTTAATCTAGCCTGAAAAGAACCAAAACAATAGTGGGTGATCTGAAAGCTTGCGTCTCCTCAACATTGCAGAGATTTCATCCAAGCGATCATTGCACAAGCCACAACATTTTATAATAAAGCAATACTCCGAGAGCAACAATCAATTTCTTCATTAAATTTCTTCTGCTTGAGATATTCATTCCCTTATATACATTTTTCATACCATTAGGGATTAAAACAAAAAGTAGAAGCTGAATTAATCAGCAGGTTCTTCAAGCTTACAAAAAAATTCTATATAAGCAATCCAATTTGGCAGCTGATAACCTACAGACTCCACTTGTGAGCTAACAATTTAGAAACTGAAACCAAGTGCTGATCTTTCAACAAATTTATGCACAGTTCATTAAGTTTCATATCTACTTATATAAAGTAAAATAGTCTTTCTTCTTATTCAGCCGCCTCAGCAAGTGGTCTCTAAAAACTTGACATCGCATCATTCATTTAGACAGAGTTAATGTTGTGATTTACAACTGAAAATGCATTATTATTATTCACAAGCTCAATAATTACAAATAATAATAAATTATATTTATATAAAGTAAAATAGTCTCTCTTCTTATTCAGCCACCCTGAGCAAGTTTTCTCTAAAAATTTGGCATCTCATCATTCATTTAGAGGTAATGTGATTTACAACTTCAAATGCATTATTATTATTCACAATATCAATAATTACAAAAAAAAACTATCCATAATATATATTTCTGCATCAAATTTAATTAAAATATCCCACCAAACCACAAAGAATAAAATTTTAAATTTATAATCAAAATTTAGAATTATAGTTAAGATAGAAATATAAGAACAATAAATAACATAGCAAATTTTATTTCTAACCAAATCAGAATATTAAGATAAAAATATAAGAAAAATTAATAACATAACAAAATTTTAAAAATCAAAATTATCAATATATTATATTTTATGGTTACTTAGTTTTTTAAATATTTAAATAACAATATAAGTTTAAGAATTCAAAATATTTTAGAATAATTTGACAAATAGAAATGAATTAAATTCTAAAATATTATTAGGAAAATAATTGATCAATAACAACAATAAAACACTCCAAATCAATCAAACGTCCTTCTAATATCATCCACATCTTTCAAAAAATCATTAAAATAAAATGTGGCATTTAGTTGTTAAAATATAGCCACGTGATATTTTAGAAAGTAAACTTCAGTGTCAATTATCTAGCTTAAACCGATTTGTGCATATTCTAAATAGACTATTTGTTTTATATTAGCGATTTAAGAACAAATGTATAAGAAAAAAAGGATACAAATTAAACTAGACATTTTAAATGTTTATTAAAATTTAAGATATAGTTGAAGATTAAAAATAAGTTTTAGACTATTCATTCGTCTATTCACCCGTCCTACTAACCCCTAGTTGTATAAATAAAATGATGCCATCGGGTGAGAAGGAGAGAGGATAAAGGATATCATTCCACCCGTAAAAGGTAATAAATCATTCATATCAGTCCATTAGGTACTCGCATCCTAAATTACATATAAAAATAATTGGTGTACTAAGTATTTAATTATATATACTATTGGTTTTACAATTTAATTATGCTTATGAAATATATTTATACTAGTATTACGACCCGTGCCATGCACGGGCATCGGCTATTCTAACGAAAATATTATAAATATAATTAGGTAAAGAATACCAATTTTAAATTTGTTAGTAGATAAAACAAAAATATAATTATACCATACATGTATATCGGCTATTTAAAATCTAGATATTTTTATATTATAATTATATAAAGAGATGTAAATTAAAATAATTGTTTATTAGATGTGGCCTAGTTTTTTATTACAATCGGTATGCACTTAAATAAAGTAATAGGCAAGTAAAATATAGTTTAAAGAAAAAGAGCATAATATGCATCTTTAAAAGTTACATACACAATTCCATTAATCGTTCGTAAGTTTTCGAAACTCGTAAAATGTTTGCGTCTGTTTAAATTTAAAAGAAGTTTCAAGTAAAATAAATCATCAGCAACAGATCTATTTTCTTCCATCCACTTTTAAAATTTTGAAGTTTTAATTGTCTCTTTTTCGACACCATCCTCAACCTCGTCATATATTGCTTCATAAGAATATGAAAAAAATATTGTGAAATGGTAAAATTATTGATAATAGAAAATATTGGTTATTGTTACCTTAGTTTTTGATGAAATTTGATCAATAGTTTGATTCACTGACATTTTTAATTTTGAGATAGAACGTTGATATAAAAAGATTAAGTTGATGGAGTGAAAGCGATAAAAATTTTGAAGTAGAAAATAAATAAGTTCAACCTAATTGAGTAAAACATAAGTTATATGATAGAGTTCTGTCCATGGTACACGTGGGTTTTTTACACAATTATTTTCATTTTATGAAAAATATATTTACTTTAACTAAATAACATTATAAGTAATCACATTTGTCTTTTTACATATTTTCAGTTCTTCCGAATTTTGTTTGTTATATATTACTTTTGTTCACAATTCTATCAAACCAATCAAAATCTGTATTAAAATAATCTTTCATAAAAGATGTAAAAATGAGAATGTGAACAACTGTAAACTCGGACCAAACCTAATGACAAACTCCATTATGACCTAATGTGATGTATGTATTATTTTAATACAGAACTCCATTAGCTCTGAAATCTGTATTATAACAATGTGAACAACATCAATCAAAATCTGTATTAAAATCAAGACAATGATAATTAAAACTTACTTTCAGCAACTGTAAACTCGGATCAAAAATGACAAACAAACATACCAGGATGAGATGGTGACCGAGTTTCTTACACCCATACATATAGAATTCAGTAAAACAAAAAATTTGGTGAAAGAACAAACAAACTAAGAATAATGAAAGAGAAAGAAAATTAAAGAGACCCTAACTCGCAAGCGACCTGAAGAACCATTTCTAAAGTCGAGAGAGTAAGAATCATGATTTAACAAAAAAAAGAGGATTGGAAAGTGGAGATGGACATAGCTGTTACCTTTTACATTATAACAAAGCGGCTATTTGATTGACAATAAAAAAAAAAAAAAAACAAAGCAGCTATTTTGTACTTCCAGCCACACCATCTGTTTAAGAAAAAGAGTAAGAAATTCAGTGAAGAATACTCGATAAAAATGTGAAGTTTATCTAGAAAGATCAGTGAGAGAATTTATAAGGTCTTTCGGTTTTTTACCTTTTACTGCATCAATACTGTATGCTTATCTCGACTAAGGAAGCGTAATACGGTTTTGCTTTCTCTGTTTCTCAGGTGTCATTGCGACGTGAAACTAACCGTTGTTACCTTCTCAAGGCTTTGCCAGCTCATCTGAAGCATCCTCATATTCAACATATACACTCCATCGCTTATTTATTATCATATTCATAACAACAAATGAAATCTTCTGTTTGGTAAGTGTTTCCTTTCGAAATTCTTTTTTGCTTTTAAAAAAAAAATCATACTATACATGAGAATCTTTGACTTTGAGCGGATGGAATGATAGTAAGCATAGAAACCTTTTTTTTTAATGGAAAATTTTGTATAGTAACTGAACTGATCTTTGCCATTGATTAGTTTTGCAAAAGCCACCTGCAAAAGCATATCAGCCCAGAGGATTAAGTCAACCTACAACCCAGAAGAATATAATAATTTATGTTGATAGAATCACCGGAGTTGCACACAATAAAATCCATATAAATATCGTACAAATAAATGAATCAAACAGCAGCTTGAAGAAAAAAAGAGAATAAAAATATTAGTATCTTACTCTCTGGATTGAGTGGTCACATAGTGAATAACGCTTGTGAATTCGGCTCTATCACCTTAGCTGGGAAATTTGGGATCGCCAGAAGCAAGCAACTCTAATGAGAAGGTGTCACACATAAAACAACAAATGACTAAAAGTTAGTACATTAGAAGTTGGAGTTGACAAATAATGTGTTAATGCCTATCTCTCCTTCAGCACTGTCAAGTCAATAGTTGCTGTAGACATCCTGATGAAACACGCATACATGATGCAAAGTAGTAACATTGATAGAAACTTAAAACCTCCGCATGTACCATTAAGGAAAGCCAGAACTCTGTTGAATAAAACAAAACTGGAAACTATCATCGGTATTGTAATACTTACTTATATAATCCGAGAGGACCGTCACATTGTAACACCTTCTTTGGTGATTGGAACACACCAAGTGTGCTAAAGTCGTTTGTTCTATTCTGGTGTTGAAAGCCCATGATAATTATATGGTAAAGAACTTTAACAAAGGCTGAAGAACAGCAAAAATAAAAAAATCTTAAAATATCACTGTAGTACTAAGAAACATGAAAAACAATAAAACGAATATCCAAGATTTCATCATTAACAGGTTCATATATAATCAATGCCACAAAAACATAAGAAGACGAACAAAAGTCATAACTTCACCTCGAATAGAATTTTAGTCATTTCCAAGGGAGAAGCTCTCATCACATCAGCCGAGAGTGAGGAGATTTGTGACGACCCCATCTCAAAGTTCCCCAGCCAGTTTCTGATGTGAAAACAGCAAAACATACAAAGAAGCTTAAACGGATTTTGGGATATTAATTCTCTCCCTGCAGTTGAGAAAAGGCGCAGGTTTGTTTTCCGAACTCAAACTTGTGAAACTGAGAAATTCCATAAAAGAATTCGAAAAAATGGGAAGCAGATTCTCCTCGATCTATTACAACAATATTCATTAACAGACACTCTGCAATGATCAACCCCACATTAAAGATGCAATTATTCATCGAGCAAGTCCAATCACGATCAGAAAACTAATCTTCAATTTTGACAGATATGAAAACTATGACAAACGAACCCACGAAAAACCTTGTTCGATAAATCAATCGAGCAAGTACTCTTTTGATATCGGTGAGCAACGATGTAAGCAGTTATGGAACAGCTTGGGGGTTGGAACATAATCTCATTGAATATGTCCATTTCGATGATCTACCGTTTCGCAGTATCTGTAATTTTAAGAAAATGATTGGAATCAACACATTACCTTGACCGTCATCTGCCCGGCGGCGTACTCGTGGTCGGCGTCCGGATCAAGTGCAGGTCGGAGCGGGAACTCGGAGCCGTCAATGTCCTTCCAGTCATCATTGCGACCATCGAGGGTGATGAGCCCTGGTCTGAAATCGGCCAGAGATTAGCTTTCTTGCTCTTGCATTCCAAAAATGGGCCATTACAGTATCTGTAATGAATTTGAGAAGAAAATGATAAGATTTAAGATGGAATAATGCTAATATGAGAATCAAATCGTTAATCACAGAAATCCCTAATCACCAAAATCTCTAATTTAAAAATAGAAAAATCAGAGAGAAGGAAGTGAGGAACTCAACTTTGGCGTAATATCTCAACCTAAACATGTTCAGTTACGATTTGTGTTTATATGACGATGACTGCAGTTGAGTAGAGATGAAGTGGAGGAGGAAGTTGTGAATCATGGATGGTGAGAGAGAGAGATCGTTGAACTGAATTTTTTTTTTATTACTTTCTGTTTTTTTTTCCTGAGATAACCGTGGATAGAAAAGTTATATTGAAAATAATTTTTTTAATCAAAATAGAAAATAATAATTACAGGGACACGTGTCGAGTAAAGAAACATGGGACTGACTTCTGTTTTATAAGTATTAGATAGATATATATATATATATATATATGATTTATAGTATATCCATTTTTATTTTATTTTATAGATCAAAATTTAATATATTGATTTATGAAATGTTTTGATATGATTTACTAATTTTTGAATATTGTTTAGAATAAAAAAACTAGAATAGATCAAAAATATATGAAGTTTGTGATTTCCAATCAAATCAAATAAAAAAATCAGATAACGAATCCTAACGGTAGCATTAGTTACAATTCTCAAATACATAACATAACACTTATATGGAAATTACTTATCAAAAAAAAAAATAAAAAAAAAACATTATAAAAAAAAACACTTTATGGAAACCCTATAACATAAAACATATAACACATATGTGCTTCCTTTGATTGTCAAAATCACATTAAGCTTAGGCTAGAGACTTCTCTTTACAATGGCTCCATCTTTAGAGAGAGGAGTGATAAACAGAATTTTGCAATCCTATCAATCAGTTGTAGTATAAAGAGTGTCAAACCACTTGGGAAGCAATCAAACAACACCAAAGATGCAGAGAGCAACTTAAGCTAAATGCAACAAGATTTTGAGTGGGATACTATCAACCTAATAAGAAATTAAGTAACATCAAAGTAAACAAGATAAAAGCAAGTAATCTATCAAACAAATAAGTTGCAAATATTAAACAAGGTGATTCAAACAGAAACAGAATGATTTATAAAAGCAGAGCAATAGCAAAAGATTAAGATTAAGATTCAATATTTAAAAGCATTAGATCCTGGGATTAGGTTTTAAGACTTGGATGATCTTTTGGAGACTAAAGGGTAACTAGGAGTCTTACTAGATCATTTCTAAACTAAGAACACAATGGTACATTGATTCACTCTCATGACATCAATCCTATACTATCAAGCAGTTTGTAAACTCAACTCTCATTGGAAACTACAAGATAATATGCATTCAATCAAGTCTCTTCTAGTCTATCAGCAACCTAGCATCAACTCTCATTGGCTAAGTGAGTACTAGACTCTCCAAGAATCAGTTCTAGCACTTTGAACACTTTTGATGTACAAAGATGCCTAAGATCATAGTTCTAAGCAATCAAGACTTATAACTATGGTCAATCCACTCTAGGAGAAGAAATAACTTAGAAACCTCTGATCAAACTCTAAACTCTTTCAGATCATCCTTGGTCAACCCATCCCAGAATCTAATTAAGAAACTACTCCATACTAGAACAAGTTAAACTCAAAGTAATCAAGAAAGAAGACATGTTCATAAGAAAATATGAGATGATAAAAAGAAGATTCAATGATTCATACAAAGATAAGAATCTAGATGTTTTTTTCTACAATACAAAGCTTATTTTCAGATCTAAAAACACCCCCAATAATGGTCGAAAGCAGGCTTTTTTTAAAGGGTGAGAGAACACTTTTTGGGAGTTGGTATAGTGGAAAACACGCTGATTAGTGAGTGGGATGCTCGTAGCGACTGGAATCCAGGCGCTATTTCCAGTCGCTGCAGTTCTTGATTTTGTAGCGACTGAAATCAAGTCGCTAGGACAAGTCGCTATGGACTCTTCTTCTCGAGCTTCATCTTCTTAGCGACTCGATCACGTCGCTATATCCAGGCGCCATATGAACGCTGTAATGTTTTAAACTTCGTAGCGAGAGGATCAAGTCGCTATATCTGGTCGCTATCTCCGGTTGATTTGTAGCGACCCAAATCCACACGCTACATCCAGTCGCTATAGTGACTCCGAGTGTTTTCTTTGTTTTCTTGACTTATCTCTTCTTGACTCCCCCCAATTCCACAATGCAGCTACTCCAGAACCTGATTGGGACAACATATACAAATGCAATCCTAAACAAACCTAAATGCAACTAAAATGATCAAAAAGAGGTGAGAAAACATGATTAAAAACATGAAAATTCTATAAACATCAACTCCCCCAAACTTATCCTTTGCTTGCCCTCAAGCAAAGCCAAAGAAAAATTATGAGAAAGAGGTTTGAAAGTGGGGACTCAGAGCCAAACGATTTCCATATTAGATTCAACCTAAGGTCCTTAAAAGTAGTTGACAATTGCAAGAACTAACACCTAGCTTTGTACTCCTCCAAGCCATTAAAATTCAAACTTAGTCTATCAAACTAATTGGAACTCAAGCAATCAAACCAATTCAACCTCTTACATTCATTAATGAAAATTCAAGTGCATTCTTGCAAAAAGGGAAAATCAATCACTCTCACTTGGTTAAAGGATCAAGGCTTTTTATGGTGGCTCAAGCTTTCTTTTCTTTTGTGGTGGCTAACTCTCAAATCAAGGAGCATTAAACATTGCACAAAATTTATCTAAGAAGGGGAACAACTCATGCATACAAAGATTGATCTCATTTGTTCTACCCATTCCTAAAACATTTTTGGAATTCTACCCTTTTGACACAATGTCCATCTTTTCTTTTTATTCATCACCACCCCAATTACTTCCCAACATCTTTTTCTGAATGAGCTCATTTGCTAGTCACCTTGTGAACTTCTTAAACTTCTCATACTTAGCTCTCTTTCAACCATTTTTTTTTTTTTACTTGTTTTCACTTAGAGCTTTCCTTAGACTAGCTAGACAAGAGACTCTTCCTTTTTTTTTTTTATAATCAAACTCAGTTCATTTTCAGAATATCCCAAAGAATTTATCATCAAGAATATCACTCACTCATTCCCCATCCTAGCCAAAATGAAGATCAACCTTTGTCGTTCCCAATACTCTCAAGATTTTGCACATGTAAATGCTATCAGAAAAAGGCCTCACTCAATCAAAGAAATGGTGGCTAGAAAGGAGGTAAATGGTTCTAAGGGAAGGAGAGATGGTTGGGTTAACATAAGTGTGGTAAAAGGGCAAAGGAAACCCAAACAAAAGCCATGAGAGTGCATTTCAAACCCCTAAGCAAGAGAATTTAAGTCCAAATTCAAGTCTATTAGCTCATGAGGTTGAATTGGGGATCATGCAAGGTTCACTAGGCTAGAGTATCCAAATTCCAAACCGAAGTTCCAGCAACTTTCAAGTACTCAAAAGGGCCCTATTTTCAATCCAATGCACAAACCTTTACAAGGCAGATTCATCATTGTCCCCTATGCAAATGCAAATATGCAACCTAAATGAACTAGACTCAATCCTAAAATGCAAAATAAATGGGAAACTACATGCTTTTGTTTTTGGTTTTTTTTTTTTATGCAATTTTTTTTTTTTTTTTTTTTTATAAAACTTAACTTTATACAATGCAAGAAGGAAGATATTTTTGTGTTTTTTTTTTTTATGTATGCAATGCAAAAGGAAAACAAACTCAAAGAAAACAAGGTTAAACACTAGCTCCTCCCCCAAACTTATTTCAAACCGTCTCGGTGAGAAACAAATTGGAGAAGTAACCGAAAAATAAAAAGAAACAAGAACAAAGCTAAACTGAAAATTATGTACAAGAAAAAGGAGTGGACTAGTACCTCAGAAGTGGTAGTGTGGAGGTGAGCATGAGGGCTCAGGAGAGAAATCCATGGTGAAGTCCAGCGACTCGTTGTCAGAAACCGTGGGGAGGGTGTTTTCATCTTCCTCCTTTGTCTTCTCCCTGTGGTGGCGGACCTGTGCAGCTGTGGTGGCGCCTCTAAACCATCCAAATCACAAGAGGCAGAGCGACGGAAGTGAGAAGGTGCAGATGATCCTGCTTCCTCGTCATGGTGGGAAGCTCGCTTGTGTTGCTTGTTTCCAGAACCAAGCAGCCTTGTCAAGTGTTTTATCTGCTTCTTCATCTTGTCATAACCCTTAGCCATCTTCTCATATCCAGCAGACATTTTCCTCAGGCTCCTATCTTGCCATTTGTTCCAGCGCTGGAGTGTTTCTATCTTCTTGTGAGCTTCTTGGAGTGGGCCATTTGGGAGGGCACGGTTATGGGGACTGAAATGGTAGCGAGCACCACCATAAATGGGTTCATCTTGCTGCTCTTCTTCTCTCACTTCAGCTCTTTCTGCTCTTCTCTCTGCCTTTCATTTCTAGATGTTTTCATACTCTCAAGTGTTATGAGTTGAAGCACACCGTGTCTCGTAGGGTTGTAGCAATACGGTGAGCCAGTGAGATCGAATGCGATGTTGTTTCTGTGAGCCAGGGAAGTCAAGGCAGGAGCAGGTAGTAGTACCTTAATGAATTCTCCATTAAATTCCTTGTATCTGTAAGCATACATTTCGCCACACTTCCCCTCAAGATACCCTGTCTTCTGCAAGTAGAACTCATCAATCAAGTCACCAAAGATATCTGTTGTTGTAGGAGTCAGAGTAATTGGCCTCGCTCTTAGGATTGGTGTGATCATACCACCAAGTCTGACCAATGGTTCCTTGTCTCTGTGGTTGCATCCCCACTCCTTCAGCTCTAGGAGTCTTTTAACAAACAAACCCACAACATTTAGATCTCCTTGGTTGCGTCCTGTCAGTATCTCTCTGCCATTATTGAAAACTCCTCCAAACAAAGGGCGGAAGAAGCAATGGTGAGAAACTTAAGCTCATTTTCTTTGACCTGGACAGCTCTGGCCTACCATAGAAAGTTTCAGCAAGGATTCTATGGACATACCGTGTTGCAGGGTGTCTGATCCCAGAGTTTGCAATTGCACCTGGAGTGTGCGTACCACAACCTATCTCATTCCAAAATGCTCCAGTCTCATATTTGTGGTTGGTGAAGTGTGAGTCTATTCCTTCAGGGAACCCAAAAATTGCATTCAGCTCCTTGAAACCCATTTCAAAGCTCTTTCCTTGAACCTTGAACTTGATCAAACCAGTGCCATGTTCCTCAGTGTACTGCGAGCTATCATAGAAAACAGCCTCCAGCGAGGCTAAGAACTGACAGGACTCTGGTTGGGAATGGCGGTGTCTCATCCCAAGAAGGTTAGCAATCCCCATGTTGGTCATGATCATCCGCACGTCATCATATATCCCCATCCTATGCAACAGCTCTACATCTGGGAATTTAGTTGGAACCCACTCCATTGCTTTGAAGAGCCTTGTGATAATCGTTGTACTTGTACTTCGTTTGTGCCTTCTTCTTTGCCGGAGCACTAGATGAACCACTGGCCATTCCCTCAGTCGTTCCACTGTTTCTTCCTCAGCAGGATCAGGTTCAGGCTCTTGTTGCGGTTTTCTCTGCCTTTGCTTGGCCATTGAACTTTCTTCTTTTTTGGTTCAGCAACTTTCTTGCTCTTTTCTTGTGCAGCTTTCTGGTTCTTTCCTTTGTCTCTACCCATTTCTGCCTGCAAAATAGAAGACACTTGAAAACTATGTTAGTCTTAAGTCTAATTCAAAGCACAAACATAAGGATGATCAATCATGAACACATCCTTTCAATAATCAGAGCCACAAGGGAAGAAGGTTCATCATTCAGCAACAATTTATCACAAAGACCAGTTCCCATTCTCCATGAAACATAAACTCAACACATTTTCGAAAATTCATGAAAAATTCGAATTTTTTTTTAGAAACAGAGGTTTCCCAATCATCTTAATCTCTTGCACACATCATAAACATACTGAAACCATTCCAAAGAAACCACAATCATGAGTTTTCCCCAAATTTTCGAAAATTCCTACTCAAGAACCCTATTTCACAAATTTTTCAATATAATCAAGTTGAAGGGAAATTGAGCAAGAAATTCTACACAGAACTCATACCAACAAGTTTTTCATCATTAAGAACAAGATTCATGCCATGAAAGCACAAAAATGTTGAAATTGAAAATTGCTTAATCATGGAGAAATTAAGTTTTGAGGAGTTACCTTTCTTGTTGGAGATTGAGAGGGAGGGAAAAATGCAGGTATTACTCAATGGAGGATGAGAAATCGTGAGTTTAGCAAGAAAAATCACAACTTTTAGTGAAGAGATGAGTGATTTGTGTGTTGGTTCTTGATGGTGTTTTTTTTTTTTTTTTTTAGAATGAAGGTGATGGTGAAATCGACGGGAAGGAGGAGAAGGAAAGTAGGTTGGTTTGGTTTAATTGAACCGGTCAACACCTAAGAGAAGGTGACTTACCTGTAGCGAGTGGATTGAGTTGATGCATCAAGTCGCTATATCCCGTAGCGATCGAAATTGAGCGCTATATTGAGTCGCTATTGTTCATTGTTTCGTAGCGACTTGATCGACTCGCTATTTCCACACGCCATATGAACGCTGAAAACTCCATTATTCCGTAGCGATCGAAATTGAGGTGCTACGTTGAGTCGCTATTTTTCATTGTTTCGTAGCGATCGAAATTGAGGCGCTATATTGAGTCGCTATTGTTCATTGTTTCGTAGCGACTTGATCGACTCGCTATTTCCACACGCCATATGAACGCTGAAAACTCCATTATTCCGTAGCGATCGAAATTGAGGCGCTACGTTTGGTCGCTATGATCCTTCAAGTCATTTGTGTTTCCTTTCTTCCATCCTTGCTTGGATCTCACTCTCGTAGTACCTGATCAAAACTAAAACACTCAGAAAAGGATAAAATTGCTTCAAATAAAAGTATATACAAGGGATAACCATGGGATTTCCTCCCAAGTGAGCTTGTTTAAAGTCTCTTAGCTTGACTTTGCCATTTTCCTCAGGTTGGGGTGGGATCCAGAAGGGGCATTGAACCACTTTCTTCAATCAGCTCATCTGCCATGTAAGGTTTCACCCTCTGACCATTCACTGTGAAGTCACTTCCCTCCTTGTTGCTCAGCACAACCACACCATATGGTCTCACTTCTTTAATTCTGAAGGGTCCACTCCATCTTGACTTGAGCTTTCCTGGAAATAACTTGAGCCTTGAGTTGAAAAGCAGAACCATGTCACCTTCCTTGAAGTCCCTTTTCTGAATTCCTTTGTCATGAAAAGCTTTTGTTTTCTCCTTATAAATCTTGGAACTCTCATAAGCATCAAGTCTTATCTCATCAAGTTCACTCAGCTGTATCAACCTCTTTTCCTTAGCTGTTTTAATGTCAAAGTTCAGAAGCTTAACTGCCCAAAGTGCCTTGTACTCAAGTTCCACTGGAAGATGGCATGACTTTCATAAACCAAGTTGAAAGGGGTTGTACCTAAAGGTGTCTTGAAAGCTGTCCTATATGCCCATAATGCATCATCCAGCTTGGCTGCCCAATCCTTCCTTGTCACACCAACAGTCTTCTCCAAGATAGCTTGATCTGTCTATTGGAAACCTCCACTTGACCATTGGTTTGGGGATGGTAAGGTGTAGCAACTTTATGTTTCACCCCATGTTTCTTGAGCAGACTTTCAAAAACCTTATTGATGAAGTGTGATCCTCCATCACTTATCACCACTCTTGGTATCCCAAATCTTGGAAAGATTATGCTCTTAAACAGCTTCAGCACAACCTTGGCATCATTAGTTGGACTAGCAATAGCTTCCACCCACTTTGAGACATAGTCAACTGCTACTAAAATGTAGGAGTTGCCATAAGAAGATGGGAAGGGTCCCATGAAGTCAATTCCCCATACATCAAAGATTTCCACCTCAAGAATTGGGTTTTGGGGCATCTCATTTCTTCTGCTGATGTTGCCTTTCCTCTGACATGGATCACACCTAAGAATGAAGCTGTGTGTGTCCTTCCATAAGGTTGGCCACCAGAATCCAGCCTGAAGTACTTTGGCAACTGTCTTGAATGTGGCAAAATGCCCTCCATAAGCTGAACCATGACAGTGATGTAGAATGCCATCTACCTCCTCTTCAGCAACACATCTTCTGTAGAGTTGATCCTTGCAAAGGGTGTAGAGGTATGGTTCATCCCAGAAGTATCTTGTTATATCCTTGAAAAATTTCTTCCTTTGATAGTTGTCCAGCCTCAGGGGTTCCTTCTCACAGGCTAAGTAGTTCACTACATCAGCATACCAAGGAGCTTTTTCTTCCAACCTCTCTGCTTCATCCAGCTGGTTTGCTACCTCTGCAGCTTCAAAAACAACCTTTATGGCCATGAGTTGTTCTTCAGGAAGTGAATCATCAATGGGGATGTTATTCTCTATCCTCAGCCTTGACAAGTGATCAGCAACACCATTCTCAACACCTGGCTTGTCTTTAATCTCTAGATCAAACTCCTGAAGCAGCAAAATCCATCTCAGCAATCTTGGCTTAGCATCTTTCTTTGCCAGTAGGTGTCTCAATGCAGCATGGTCTGTGTAGACAATGACCTTTGACCCAACCAAGTAAGACCTGAACTTCTCAAAAGCAAACACTATAGCTAGGAGCTCCTTCTCAGTGGTTGCATACTTGACTTGTGCTTCATCTAAGGTCCTGCTTGCATAGTAGATCACATGCAGCTTCTTGTCTCTCCTCTGTCCCAAAACAGCACCAACAGCATAATCACTTGCATCACACATCAACTCAAATGGTAGATCCCAGTCTGGTGCCTGAACAATGGGTGCACTGACCAACTCCTTCTTGATTCTCTGAAATGCTTCAAAACATTCAGCATCAAACTCAAATGCCACGTCTTTGCAGAGGAGTTTTGTGAGAGGTCTTGCAATCTTAGAAAAGTCCTTGATGAATCTCCTATAGAAACCTGCATGTCCTAAGAAGCTCCTAATCCCCTTCACATCTCTTGGAGGTTCCAAGCTGGTCATCACATCAATCTTTGCCTTGTCAACCTCAATTCCCAATTCTGAAATCTTGTGCCCCAATACAATGCCTTCTCTGACCATAAAATGGCATTTTTCCCAGTTCAGCACTAAGCTTGTCTCCTCACACCTGTTTAGAACCCTGCACAAGTTTGACAAACAAGCAGAGAAAGAGGAGCCATATACAGAGAAGTCATCCATGAAGACTTCCATGATATGCTCAATTAGATCAGAAAATATTGACATCATGCATCTTTGAAAGGTGGCTGGAGCATTACACAGTCCAAATGGCATTCTCCTATAAGCAAAAGTGCCATAAGGGCAGGTAAAGGTGGTTTTCTCTTGGTCATTAGGGTGGATTGGGATCTGGAAAAACCCTGAATAACCATCTAAGAAGCAGTAATAGGGATGGTTTGCTAGCCTTTCTAACATCTGATCAATGAATGGTAAAGGAAAATGATCCTTTCTAGAGGCAGAGTTCAGCTTCCTATAGTCTATACACATCCTATGGCCTGTGATAGTCCTAGTAGGAATCAACTCATCTTTGTCATTTTTGACAACTGTGATCCCTCCTTTCTTAGGTACTACATGAACTGGAGAAATCCATGTAGAATCTGAGATGGGATAAATGATTCCTGCATCCAAGAGCTTCAGAATTTCCTTCTTAACTACTTCCTTAAGGTTAGGATTCAGTCTCCTTTGATGCTCAATGGAGGTCATGGACTCATTCTCTAGGTTTATCCTATGCATGCACAAGCTAGGTGAGATTCCTTTGATGTCATCTAAAGAGTAACCTATGGCTTTTCTATACTTCCTAAGCTCTTGGATGAGAAGACTAGTTTCCTCTTCACTAAGCTCATCATTTACAATGACAGGATATGAGTTATTAGTTCCTAGAAAGACATACCTTAGCCCTTGGGGAAGAGGTTTGAGGTCCAACTTTGGGGCTTTGAGCTCACTCCAATCATCCTCAATGCTAGACTGACCCTTGCTAGCTTCCTCTCTGATGTCTTCTTTCTCCACCATACTGACTTGGTGCACAACATCTTGAAACCTTTCAAATCCTGAAACTTCCTCTTTGACCTTGTGTGAATTAAGGAGCCTCACATACTCAGCAGCTTCCACACTCAGGTTGTCCTCTTCACTCTTGGAAGTCAAAGCCATCTGCAATGAGTCTTCTTGAGCCAACTCCTCAAGGAATTCATCAGCCAATTCATCCATAGTCTCAATCCAAAACATCTGTCCTTCTATTGTTGGCTTCTTCATGGTCTCCTTGATGTCAAAGTTGAGAGTGTAGTTGTCTCCTAAGTGAAGATCAATCTTTCCTCTCTGCACATCAATGATGGCTCCAGCTGTTGCCAAGAATGGTCTTCCAAAGATTATTGGGTCCTTAGCTTCACCATCCATTTCCAGCACTACAAAGTCTGTAGGGATCTCTGCATTCCCCATCATCACAGGCAAATCCTCAAGTAAACCAGTTGGATACCTTACTGTCCTGTCAGCCAAGATGAGTGATATCCTGCAAGGCTTGAAAGAAGTGAATCCTAAACTCTGAGCAACTGACAGAGGCATCAGGCTTGCACTTGCTCCAAGGTCACACAAACACCTTTCGAAGAGTAAAGGCCCTAATGAACAAGGAATTGTGAAGCATCCAGGATCCTTCATCTTCTTTGGAATGATCTTCCTGGAGATAATAGCACTGCACTCATGAGTTACGACCATCATTCCTTCCAAAGCTTTGGTCTTCTCTTTGATGGCGTCCTTCAGGAACTTGCTGTATTTGGGAGCCATCAAGAAGGCATCTAGGAGAGGCATGGTGACTTGAACCTTGCTCATGTGGTTATCAAACATGGCTCTATATTTGTCTGTGATTTGCTTCTTGAATCTTCCTGGAAATGGCAGCTTGGGTTCATAGGGTGGAGGACAAAGACCTTCTCCTTTGCAGTAGATGATTTCTTCTCTGATTCAGTCTTCTGTTCACCAACTTTCCCTTTCCCCTTGTAGTCTGCCACTTCCTCAGCAACTGTCTTCTTGTAGTCAACTCTTCTTCAGCAGCTTGTTCTACTGTATCTGACCCATCTTTACTCTTTCTTCACTCTCAGCTGTCTCTTTAACCAAAGTATCAAAGTCCTCCTCCCCACCAATCTGTTCATTGTCCTCAATGACTACCTTAGGTGCCAGCTCCTTTCCACTTCTCAAAGTAATGGCATTGATGTACTCCTTGGGGTTGGGTTCTGGTTTCCCTGGTAGCTGGCCTTGTGGTCTTTTAGAAGAAGAAGGCATTTGTGCCATTTGGTTGTCCAGGATCTTCATGTGTTGCTGAAGGCTCTCAACTTTTGCATTGAAGTCATTCTTCATGGTGCTGAACTCTATAGCAGATCTGCCTTGACCTTCAATGAGTTGCCTTAGCAAGGCATTTGTATCCTCTTGTGGGTTTGAAGAGCTAGCTGGAGCTTGTGGCTGTTGTTGCCCGTGATTTGGATAGAATCTTTGCTGGGGGTTTTGATTCTGTGGTCTAGGCCTGAAAGCTTGATTATTGAAGTAAGGTTGCTGCTGGTAGTTGGATTGTTGTTGACCTTGAGCTGGTGCCTTTTGTTGAGGGTAGACCTGATCTTGTGGGTTCTCCACATTGGGATTTTTATAGGAAAAGTTGGGGTGGTTCCTATAGTTTGGATAAAAGCCCTTTTGATAGCCTTGTCCTCCCATGTAGTTGATCTCTTCTTGGCCATCTTGTGGCTGTTGAAACTGACCCTCTTGGTACCCTTGACCCTGATCAAATTCACCAACAAAGTTGACAGACTTTTGGTTGGCACTGAGAAGCTTGTCAATTTTCTCATTCAAAGCTTTGATCTCTTTTCTGTGACTATCCCCCATATCTCTGGTAGTCCTATCATAGTCATCACCATGTGCTGAATCACTTTGTGCCAAATTCTCCACTAGCAACATGCCATCAGCTTCAGGTATGCCCACAAAGTTCCCATTACTAGCTGTGTCTAGCATCATTCTGTAATGGGGAAGGACTCCTCTATACAATGTAGTAAGGAGACTCTCCTTAGAAAAACCATGATGAGGGCACTGGATGGTGTAGCTTTAAACCTCTCCCAAGCTTCTCCAAAAGTTTCAGTTCCTTTTTGTTTGAAACTGGATATCTCATTCCTCAGCCTTGCTGTTCTTGAGGTAGAGAAAAATTTGGTCAAGAAGGCTCTTTTGCATTGATCCCATGTGGTAATAGATCCCTGAGGCAGACTCTTCCCATTGATGTGCTTTGTCTCCCAGAGAGAAGGGAAACATTCTGAGCTTGAAAGCATCTTCAGAGATACCATTGATCTTCACTGTTCCACATAGCATGTCAAAGGTATCAAGATGATCCAAAGGGTCTTCCATAGACAGTCCATGGAATTTGTTGCTCTGCACCATATTGATCAAGCTGGACTTGATCTCGAAATTGTTGTTCTCCACTGATGGTGCTCTGATGCCAGCTCTGTGTCCATGGATGTGGGGTTGATCAATGTCCCCAATTGGCCTATGTGCTCTGTCATGAGCTCCTTGATCTTCTGGATTAGCAGCCATAGTGTGACCTAGCCTTTGCAGATGATCAAGTCTTTCCTGCTCTCTCCTTTCCCTTGCTATCTGTCTTTCCAAAGCCTTTATGTCGTCAGCTCTTGGAACAAGATTGGTTGGTCCTCTGCTCCTCAAGTGCATAAACTGAACCTGCAAAACAGAGGAAACACTTACAAAGAGAGTGAGAGTTCAGGAAGAAATAGAATTTAGTCTCAAGCAAGCTATCAATCTCTAATGGTTCAATTAACAATCCCAAGATGGCAACGGCGCCAAATTGATAAACAGAATTTTGCAATCCTATCAATCAGTGTAGTATAAAGAGTGTCAAACCACTTGGGAAGCAATCAAACAACACCAAAGATGCAGAGAGCAACTTAAGCTAAATGCAACAAGATTTTGAGTGGGATACTATCAACCTAATAAGAAATTAAGTAACATCAAAGTAAACAAGATAAAAGCAAGTAATCTATCAAACAAATAAGTTGCAAATATTAAACAAGGTGATTCAAACAGAAACAGAATGATTTATAGAAAAGCAGAGCAATAGCAAAAGATTAAGATTAAGATTCAATATTTAAAAGCATTAGATCCTGGGATTAGGTTTTAAGACTTTGGATGATCTTTTGGAGACTAAAGGGTAACTAGGAGTCTTACTAGATCATTTCTAAACTAAGAACACAATGGTACATTGATTCACTCTCATGACATCAATCCTATACTATCAAGCAGTTTGTAAACTCAACTCTCATTGGAAACTACAAGATAATATGCATTCAATCAAGTCTCTTCTAGTCTATCTAGCAACCTAGCATCAACTCTCATTGGCTAAGTGAGTACTAGACTCTCCAAGAATCAGTTCTAGCACTTTGAACACTTTTGATGTACAAAGATGCCTAAGATCATAGTTCTAAGCAATCAAGACTTATAACTATGGTTCAATCCACTCTAGGAGAAGAAATAACTTAGAAACCTCTAATCAAACTCTAAACTCTTTCAGATCATCCTTGGTCAACCCATCCCAGAATCTAATTAAGAAACTACTCCATACTAGAACAAGTTAAACTCAAAGTAATCAAGAAAGAAGACATGTTCATAAGAAAATATGAGATGATAAAAAGAAGATTCAATGATTCATACAAAGATAAGAATCTAGATGTTTTTTTCTACAATACAAAGCTTAGTTTTTCAGATCTAAAAACACCCCCCCAATAATGGTCGAAAGCAGGCTTTTTTTAAAGGGTGAGAGAACACTTTTTGGGAGTTGGTATAGTGGAAAACACGCTGATTAGTGAGTGGGATGCTCGTAGCGACTGGATCCAGGCGCTATTTCCAGTCGCTGCAGTTCTTGATTTTGTAGCGACTGAAATAGTCGCTAGGACAAGTCGCTATGGACTCTTCTTCTCGAGCTTCATCTTCTTAGCGACTCGATCACGTCGCTATATCCAGGCGCCATATGAACGCTGTAATGTTTTAAACTTCGTAGCGAGAGGATCAAGTCGCTATATCTGGTCGCTATCTCCGGTTGATTTGTAGCGACCCAAATCCACACGCTACATCCAGTCGCTATAGTGACTCCGAGTTGTTTTCTTTGTTTTCTTGACTTATCTCTTCTTGACTCCCCCCAATTCCACAATGCAGCTACTCCAGAACCTGATTGGGACAACATATACAAATGCAATCCTAAACAAACCTAAATGCAACTAAAATGATCAAAAAGAGGTGAGAAAACATGATTAAAAACATGAAAATTCTATAAACATCAAGGAGAAACCACACCTAAAATGCTAGTCCCAAATCGAGCAAAACAGAGTTTACAGAACCGATAAGTTGCTCTTTACTTGTGTATGAAGTAAGCATTTACAAATAGTCAAATATTATTCTCTCTTATTCATGATTCCTTAAATTACAGAATAATATCTAAACTTTGATGATCACATAATTTTCTGTATAGTTCAATCTCAAACCGGGAAGAGTGACTGTAAGATTAACTGAAAACTTGCTGTCAAAGTTCTGAAACAAAACATTTTGAACAGAGAAGACAACACTTTTTTACTAGTAAGAAAACCACAGCTGTTTAGTAAAACTTAGAACCTCTTGACATCATCATTGTCTTTCCGATTTTGCTTCGCCTTTTCCGACAAATCTTCCAAACCATTATCAACATCATCCCGAGCCCTATCCGCCTCCTCACCGGACCCAACCACCGCCTCTGTAACCTTCTGAGCCGTGTTCTTTGCAACGTCCCACGCATCTTTCACAGTCTCCATAGTCTTCTCCCCAACATCTTGAGCCTTTTCCTTAAACCCATGAGCCATATCCTCTGCTCTCTCCTTTGAGTCCTCTGCATATTCCTTGGCTCTGTCTTTCGTCTCTCCCGCTTTATCTGCGGCTCTATTTGCTCCTTCATTCACCTTATCTTTAGTCTCTTCCGCATAATCTTTCGTCCTCTCTTTCACATCATAAGCTTTGTCTTTTGCCTTCTCTTTCGCTTCGTAGGCTTTATCAGCGGCTCTACTCGCTCCTTCATTCACTTTATCATTAATGGTTTCTGCATAATCTTTCGTCTTCTCTTTCGCATCATAAGCTTTGTCCTTAGCCTTCTCTTTCATCTCGTAGGTTTTATCAGCTGCTTTGCTCGCTCCTTCATTCACTTTATCTTTAGTTTGCTCTGCATAATCTTTTGTCTTCTCTTTCGCATCCTCAACTTTGTCTTTAACCTTCTCTTTCGTCTCGTAGGCTTTATCAGCTGCTCTGCTCGCTCCTTCTTTCACTTTATCTTTAGTTGCTTCTGCATAATCTTTCGTCTTTTCTTTCGCATCATGAGCTTTGTCCTTAGCCTTCTCTTTGCCAGCCTCGCCGGCCTCTGAGTATTCGCCAGATTCTTCTCTCATTTCTTTGACTCATAAGCTAAATCCGCCCTTGAATCTCTCGCTTTCTCGACCGGATCATTTCTTCCCTGCAAAACAAGAACCACTGATCATTCTTTGACGTTCTAATTTTCACTTCATATATTGTGCCACACTTTATAACCTAATACCACCTTGTTCACTATCTATAGTCTTGTGTAAATCTTATACTCAAAATATGTTTGATGCTGTAAGGAAAACAAAATCATAACTATATGTTGATCACTCGTAAGTGTCTCAACTTCAACTTAATTATTGTCCCACACGACCAGCTTGCAAAGTCCACAAACCTTTCAAATATATTTATTTATCAAAAATAATTTGACATTCTTAGAACATTTTTAGATATTAGAAAGAAACTCAATATATATTATATAAAATACATTTCTAAATTTCTAAAAATATTACATAATCACAATTTGACATATAAATTAAAGAAATTATGTAAACAAAATAGTATTGAAAAATCTGAAATCAAGGACTAGTAGATGTACACAGCCACTTAAAAAACAGGTTGTGCATCGATCTGTTTTATCTGCATATATCTAATTAAATTACCTTAGAATGATTATTAACCGACGAAGCAAAAAAGACACGAGAGCTTTTCCGACCAATTACGACCGCAAGAGTTCTCGGAGGAGCTAGGCTTTTAGGGAAAGCTCTGAAGAGACCGCAAAAAGCCGTTCTCGTTAGTTGCATAGCCGCCATATTTACGAATCAAAGAGACATTTCTTCACAGTTTCAGCTTTTGAAAATGCTTTTTGTGTGTATGAAATTTTCGACCTGTCTTCTTTCTCATCTTTTGCATTTCTCTACGTTGCAAACTTATAGAGCCAATAAAGACAGCTGGCAGCACGAAATTGACACGTGTCTCTCCAAAGACAAGTGTCCAACAATATTGCGTTTTGCGCTCTTCGCTTTGACCGACTTTCGTTCGTAAATTTCTCTTCGTAATTGTAATTTTTGTAGTAAGAAATTCTCTTATGTATCCAAGTAGAATTATTTAAGGGAGATTTGGCTCATTAGGGTGGATTGAAAATGAATTTATGTATTTATGCTTTTAGTATTTTTGGTTTAAAAATATAAAATCATTGGTTTCAAAACATAAAAAAAAATTGGAAAAAAGAAAATGGAAATAAAAATCATAAAACATATTCTTAAAAGATTTCATTTATCGAACTATTTTAAAAATATTTTGTTTCTTATTCTGCATCAGTTAGAATTCATATTCTAAAAAAAAAAGTTAGGTAAAATATATATTGTGAGTCTTGCTCTTGTTCTACTTTGATTAGAATATGCGTTTTACCCAGTGGCGGATGTAGCTTACGACGAACGGGGTCACGTGCCCCCGGCTAAAATTTGATTTTCTCTATATATTTAGTTCACATTTTTGATTTTCTTGAAATAATTAGCACATAATTCATGGTAATGCCCCTGGTTAATTCAAAATATATGATATTGCCCCCAGTTAAAATTTCTTCTAGATCCGCCACTAGTTTTACCTATTCCACTTAGTTATACGTTAGCAAGAATACATATTATACATACATTTTGTTCAATTTCTACCTAAATTAGTTTACGTATTCTAAGTATTACTCTTTATTCTATCTAAGTTAGTTTACATATTTTGAGTATTACTTTTTGTTCAACCTATGTTAGAAACTTAGAATAAGTTCGTCTTCTAGCCTAACTAGTGTTGCGTCTAGAATACCATGCCAACTTGTTCATCCCAGGCTGTCACTTAACGAGTCTTGTTTTTTGTCCATCATTTCTTCTTTTAACAGCTTACAATGACACAAACACATACATTCCACATACATATCTATGGTCTACGTGTATATGTATACGTATAGTATATGAATATAGATAGATACATGCATGAATATAGATTAGCCAATACATCTCATTCCAACTAGACTACAACTCATCGCTAAACATTTTTCTCATCCATATAACTGATATAACTCACTTTCCCATTAACCTCCATCTAAGTTAAAACGCAATGGCAACCATTCATCTAACTCTAGTTCCTCTCCTCCTCCTCGCCGCTGTCTTCTCTCCACTGAGGTAATTGCTCAGCCCGCCGCTCCCGCTCCTGGCCCTGCCGGTCCCATCAACATCACGACGATCCTCGAAAGAGGCGGTCAATTCGCTACCTTAATCCGTCTCTTAAACACAACACAAATCGGAAACCAAATCAACATCCAAGTCAACAGTTCATCAGAAGGCATGACCGTGTTCGCACCAACAGACAACGCTTTCCAAAACCTTAAACCTGGAACGCTAAACAAACTAAGCCCGGACGACCAAGTGAAACTCCTTCTTTTCCATGTTACTCCCAAGTTCTACAAATTGGATGATCTTCTCTCCGTGAGTAATCCTGTCAGGACTCTAGCTTCAGGGCGAGACGGTGGCGTGGTTTATGGGCTTAACTTCACCGGTCAGGGAACCAAGTCAACGTATCAACCGGTGTCATTGAGACACGTGTCAGCAATGCATGAGACAAGAACGTCCTCTTGCGTTTTACGTGGTGGACATGGTATTGTTGCCCGAAGAGATGTTCGGAGAGCACAAGATCAAACCAGTGGCGCCTGGTCCGAAATCAGAATCTACTAGTGTCTCCGATGACTCAGTCTCCTCTAAGAAAGCTGCGGCTCCGTCGGAGAAGTCTGGCTCGGTGAGATGAAGGCTGGATTACAGTTTGGTCTTGGACTTGCTTTGTTATGTTTAAAATTCATCCTTTGATTTGGTTTCCATATATTATTTTATGGCGCGGGATGTAATAAGAAATTTATTGATTGAATATGATGCATGATTGAAATTGAAATAAGATATTATTATTTTGAGTTGTGTTTGTGCGTATATGATAATTGAAATTTACCTGTGAGTTCTAAAAAAAATCTAGAAGGCAAAATCGTTTATACTTTATATTTTCCAAATTCGAGTTGAATTAATTAAAAGAAAAGACAGTACAAAGAAAAAAAAAATAGGGAGATTTGGCTAAATAAGTTACATTGAAAAACAATTTGTCCATCTATAAAAAATCGAAAAATGGAAATAAAAATCATAAAAATATATTCTTACAATTTTTTCCATTTATCGAACTATTTTTTAAAAATATTTTGTTTCCTATTGTGCATCAGGTAGAATTCATATTCTAGGAAAAAATTTAGGTAGAATACATATTCTTAATCTTACTCTTGTTTTACTTTGATTAGAATATGCGTTCTACCTATTACTCTGTATTTTAAAATGGTTTAGAATATGTTCGCTTTTATCATACCTATTTCTCTTAGTACGTCAGCTAGAACACATATTATACTTTTGTTCTATTTCTACGTAAGCTAGTTTACGTATTCTGTTTTACTCTTTGTTCTACCTAGATTAAAATACTTTCTTCTTCTATTCTAATGCATAATCTACATCCTTAATATACTAAAGCACAACTCACATGGCCAATCAGGTTCTACCACGCGGCTTGTGCTTTATTTTTCTTTTTTAAAAAAACTTTATTTACGAAAAACTGTATTATCGAAAAAAAACAAACGACCTAAACTGTTTTTCAGTCTCCACTCTCCCTCTATAGTCGTGGCCGTTCTTCATCACCCCAAATCCCTAAAATTCCGATTTCAGCCACCACCTTTGTGAAATCGTGCTTCTGAATCTGTTAACTCCTTCTCCTATATAATCAAGGATAAACACTTCTAATCTTTTTTTAGTATTTCGTACGATTTCTCCTTCTTTTTCTGTTTCTCATACCTTTTCTGTGGCAAGCAGTCAATAATCTCAGTTTGTACAGCTTTCGTCATTCATTCAATACGGGTAATTGTATAGTCTCATTTGCTAATTGTTGGATTCCATTCATCATTTTTCAGGTTCTCAAATTGCAATTGTCGCTGAAGAGGGTTTGTCCTCTGTCTAAAAAAAAAGGTTAGCTGCTATGTCTCTGACGACGGTGCTTCGATGCTCCTGTTCGATACATTGTCTGAAACTTCCGAGTTTGCGAGAAGATGGGTTCCGTTCTGCAAAAAAGTATAACGTTGAGCCAAGAGCTCCAGAGTTTTACTTCTCTGAGAAGATTGATTACTTGAAGGATAAAGTCCAAACTACATTCGTCAAAGATCGCAGAGCAATGAAGGTCAGTGAACGAAAAGAAAAGATCTTTACTTTCAAATCACACAACGGATCTTTACATTCTTCTCAAATCGTTTTGCAGAGGATATGAAGAATTCAAAGTAAGGATCAATTCTTTAGTAGCTAAAGCTCAGAAGAAACCAGAAGAAGGCTGGGTGATGCAAGATGGTACACCATGGCCTGGGAACAACACTCGTGATCATCCTGGGATGATTCAGGTAACAAATTCTTCTCTTCACCATCAAAGATTCCACATTTGGATCTATAACAAACTACTTTGGTATTCTTTTCAGGTGTATCTAGGAAAAGAAGGAGCTTTCGACATCGACGGTAACGAATTGCCACTGCTACCAATTTAGAGAAAAAAAAGTCTCTTTAACTGGATTTTCAGGAGTTGTTAAGCAAATTCATGGAGGAGTCACTAACTGTCTCGCTAATGTTGTTTGTATAGGACGGAATGCATAAGGATATATTTGATAAGTTTATCTCTAAATTGGAGAAACATTGTGAGATAATCTCAATTGGAAGCTAAAAACTCGGTTGAAAAGGTGTGAAACCACAGACTCTTTGCATCGTTTATTGTTGGCTTATTTGCTTCTGTTTGATGAAATTTTAAAATGTCCATATTTATAGGTTCACTACTTATGGCCTTTGAATAATGCTGTTTTGGAAGAGTTTGAGAAAATGTGGCGTCAGGTCACTGACCAGTACGGTGGAGAAATAACTTCTGCGACTCTCCCAGTGATGTTTGGAAGGTACTCATCATTTTTACCCTCTGTTATTGTCTCTTCCAAGTGGATCAAAATTAGTCCAGCAGATGGTCAAAATAATTGTTGGATTACCATTGTATTTACTTAAGTACTATGATACTATCAAATTTCATTGCACGTTATAAGTTTTTTTTAAAAAACAGAAGCATTCCTTTGTATTATGAAGAGCACAAAAAAAAACCTTCTGATTTTGCAATCACGGATTACTTTCTGTAGCCGAGATTAATTTTCATCAATTTTGTTAAATACTGATGAAAATTGCAAAATCCATAATATATGCATAATTTGGATTTATTATGGTTTTATCTACATCAGTATCTAATTTATTGATAAAAGCAAATTATTCTCAGATGTAACCAAAATGGATTAATCAATCATTTGTTGTCTTTTATCTACTCAATAAATTGTCCAAGATTGTGTAAATGTTGATTTTGTTACTACTGATTTGCCTTCATGTAACTTTTTTTTTCTGTTATAGTGTAAACAAATGATGTGAATCTTTTGAAACATACAGTATTTTGTTTTGATTGGAATTGCAGAACTTTTTACAGAATGAAGAATACAAACACTTGAAAAAAGCCAAACATAAGAAGAGAATTAAAAATTTTAGTTTTAAAATTAATGTGTAAATTAAATTTTATAATCAACAATATACTAAAGCGCAAATCATTCTGGTTTTAAATTTGTTTTGTGAAAATATAAAAATTATGTTTTAATTATTAGGAAAAGAATATTCCCGTGCATGGCACGGGGTAAACACTAGTTGTCTAGAATACGTAAGTAACATGATCTAGCCGTCATTCTGTATTATACGGTATTTAGAATTTGTATTCTACAGTATTTATAATTTGTATTCTAACATTTTATCTTCATTCTACATACTTTAGAATATATGTTCAACGAAAATTTAAGAAAATTTTACAGAATATTTACTAAATATTTCAAAATCTCTCTCTTTGTACTAACGTCTGACGTTTTCTCCCCTTCCCTTCTCTGTTTTCTTCTTATTTCCTCAATTTTTCTCTAAATTGTTCTTGTCTGAAATTTCGGTAGAGGAAGTATGATAACGAAAGTGTTTTTCTCTCTGTTTTATATCTCTCACACCTTTCGCCAGTTGATCCCCATGTTCCAAAAAAGTGAAAACAATCTCAAGAACATGGGATATATACAAGAAATCAAGTAAGTTTTGCAGATAGAATTAGTACCCGGAATTTGATGAACTGATCAAGCTCGTCTTTCTGTCTATCGAGGTCCAGACTGATATTGTCACCGAGTGACTGAAAGATTGGGGTTGTGATGTTTCGAAGTATTGTTGTTGTATTTATAGGTCAAAGAGATCTGCAGAGAAGCTGTCTCTGCATACTATTGTTAATCTCGGTTTCTCTTCTGCGTTTGCTATTATGACGAATCATTGGAGCAAGGTTATCATTAGCAAAGTAGTTTACAGGATCATTAGTGCAACCAGCTCTCACTGTAACCACATACAAAGGAAAAAAAAACTTCAGCTCTATAATAAATCTCTAACAACATTCAAAGCAGATGGTGAACAAAAACCAGAAAACTTACTCTTTCGAAGCAAGTGAAGCTGATTCAACGGTCTATTACAGTGGAGAGAGGTGGAGGACTCGTCGGGGGAAGAAAGAAAATAGATTTAGGGATTTATGTTTTTTTTTTTCAGTCTTTTAAAAAAAAACAAAGTTAATTAAAAAAGTTTAGATTAATTAAAAAAATATAAATTAATTAAGAGGATATAGTAGGATTTCAATTAATTAAAATCATATCTGGATAATTTTATTCAATATAGCATATGTGGACAAATTGGTGTTTAATGTAACTTATTGAGCCAAATTTCTCATAATTAATTATTCAATCTGATTTACAATTGTATTTTTTTGGACAATACTATTCAAATTGAAATATTATTGTAAGAAATTTAATATATATGTTTAACGAAGAAAATGTTATTTTGCGAAAGACTAATAAAATCAATCAACTAATTTAAACGAAAACCACAATATTTCTCAGGCTATATATTCAATTCAAACTAATATATTATTACTTTGTTTCTCAAGCAATCTAATATATTAATTTTAGCTAGAATGAATCGACATAAGAAGAAGACGTTGCTTTGTTTTTGTACTTAACCAAAAAACTATTCCACCCCAATGAGTCAACGACTCAGAACAATCGTGCAACATCCTCACTGTTTTTCTCAAATGGTTGTTATTGAAGGTAATCCATTCTTTGCTCTTTGGCTGTGTCACACTCGACGAATATGGATAACAACTACTGCTCAAACTTAATTGGCTAATTCAAAACTTATGACTTAAAATTTCAGTGTAACAAAATCTGCAAAGATCATCTGGCTAGAGTCTCACAACCCTCGACCAATGAACAATTTGGACAGAACCGATTCTTCACATTGCTGCGGCTAACTAAGCACAAGGACTTTGTCAAGAATCTGCTTGCAAGAATGAGTGAAAGTGATCTGGCCCTGAAGGGCAAAGAATCGCTGGATCCAAGCAGCTAGTCGGTGATTACTGTTGGTGTTCCTCCTAGTGTGAGGAAATCATGGGTTTGTTTGAGAGAAGATCAAACCTGAAGTCTGCTGTGTAAAATTCTGAAGTCTGCTGTGAAAATTCTCAAGTCTGCTTTGTTAATTTTCAAGTCTGGTGATGAAATATCTTATAAGGTTTTTTAAGTCTCTTATTTGTAAGACCTATATAAGGTGAGTGTGACCTAATTTTTTAGGTGGAGACACACAGATAGACAAAACACACTAAAAGAGAGAGAAAGAAGAGAGAGGCAAGGAGAGAAGAAGGGGATTTTCGTCTGGTTTCTTCAAGGCTGTGTTCGAGGGCTCGAAAGTGGTCCGATCTGGCTGATATTTTGTGGGAAGCTTCATGACTCAGTGGGTTTGAGATTCAACGGTGGGATTGTCGTTTCAACGGTTGGTTTCTCGTGAATCGGGGTTTTAGTGAAGCTGGTCGCTACAGTTCTTCAGCAATTGCAGTCTTGAGTGTTTGGGAAATCCAACGGTGAGTTCTTCTCTGAATGAGCTGAAATTTGGCAGAGGTGTTGTTGACTTGTTCATCTTGGATTTGTACGGTGGAATTGTTCTCTGGTTGCCGGAATCCTAGTGAGCTGAGGTCGTTTGTATCTGCTAGTTTCGTAAGCTTGTATTACTCTCTTGTTGAGTTCTCTTGGTGTTAGAGATTGCTCTCTTTGAGCCTTAGTCTCTGAATCTGTTCTGTAGGAACAGGGAGGATGTGGTTGTAACACTCATACATTTGATATAGTGGATTTTTTTAGTGGACTACGGTCCCGTGGTTTTTCCTTCTCACATCGAGGAGGTTTTCCACGTAAAAAGATTGTGTGTCATTTAGTTTCTTGCTTTGATTATTTCTGTGCCATAGTTCAAGTTCAAGTCTTTTCCTCACAGGCTCACACAAGTGCGGGGAAACTTATTCCGCTGCGCATTCGCGTGTTTTCGTGTTTTCCCCAACAAAGTGGTATCAGAGCTTAAGGTTGTGAGCTTTGGATTTGGATAACTTTGAGTTATTGGTTTGCTTGTGTGAGCGATGGAAAAGATGGAGAATATGGGCAGAATGATAAGCTTGAATGGTAACAACAATTATCATCTATGGATGGGCAAGATTGAGGATCTGCTCTTTGTTAAAGAATTTCATCTACCAGTATTTCAGGAGGAGAAACCTGATAATAAGACTGAGGATGAATGGAAGTTGCTGCATCGCCGAGTGTTTGGTTTGATAAGGCAGTGGATAGATGATAATGTGTTGCATCATATTGAAAATGAGGTTAATGCTCGTTCTTTGTGGTTGAAGCTGGAGAAGTTATATGCTCGGAAGACCGGGAATAACAAGATGCTTATGATCAAGAAGTTGATTAAGTTGAGGTATCAGGATGGAACTCCGATGACAGATCACTTGAATGCGTTTCAGGGATTGCTCAACAAGTTGTCTGATATGGGTATCAGGTTTGATGATGAGATTCACGGTTTGTGGCTTCTTGGTACATTACCAGATTCTTGGGAGGTATTCATAATGTCTCTTTGTAACTCCGCGTAGGAAGGTGTCATTTCGATGGATTCAGTGAAAAACAGTGTGTTGAATGAGGAGACAAGAAGGCAGTCAAATGCTAGTTCCTCACGTTCAGATGTTCTGGTTACTGAGTCAAGGGGGATAAGTTCACATAGAGAGTCCAAGAAGGAAAAGAGCAGGAGCAGGAGCAAGTCTAATAAATTTGCTAATATGGAGTGCTATTTCTGTCATAAGAAAGGGCACATGAAGAAAGATTGCTGGAAGTTGAAGAAAGACAAGCAGCAAGGAAAGCAAGAAGAAGTAGATCGGGTGACAGTCACCCAAGATGAGTTTCTCATTCTTCTTGAGGATAATGCCATTAATGTATGCCAAGACACCAGTTGGGTGATTGACAGTGGAGCTACTACTCATGCTACATCACAACGGGATTTGTTCTCTACCTACACTCTAGGTAAGTATGGTTATGTAAAGATGGGTGATGATGGTTTGACTCAGGTTGTTGGCATTGGTGATATTTGCTTGGAGACTAGTCTTGGGACTAGGTTGATGCTTAAGGATGTTAAGCATGTTCCAGACTTGAGGATGAATTTGATATCTACAGGAAGACTTGATGATGAAGGTTTCTACAGTTTACACGGTGGTGGTAAATGGAAGCTTTCACGTGGTTCTCTGGTTGTGGCTCGAGGTGAGAAGCTTTCATCTTTCTATTTGATGCAGGCTAAGGTCTCCAAAGACGCTGTTAATGCAGTGGAGAATGTTGATGCCATGGAGCTATGGCATAAAAGACTCGGTCACATGAGTGAGAAGGGAATGTCAGTGTTGTCAAAGAAGGAGGTCATTCCAGGAATCTCTGGTTTGCACTTGCCTAAGTGTGCACATTGTTTGCATGGAAAACAACACAGGGTTTCTTTCAAGTCTTCTGCACCTTCTAGAAAATCTGAGGTACTTGATTTGGTGCATTCAGATGTGTGTGGTCCAATGAAGACAAAATCTCTTGGCGGTGCATCATATTTTGTCACATTCATTGATGATCATTCTAGGAAGTCATGGGTTTTCACTATGAAGACTAAAGATCAGGTTCTGGGATATTTCAAGCATTTTGTGGCATTGGTTGAGAGACAAACGAGAAAGAAGTTGAAGTGTATCCGCAGTGATAATGGTGGTGAGTATTCTGGACCATTTGATGCTTATTGCAAAGAGCATGGTATTAGGCATCAGTTCACGCCGCCTAAGACTCCACAGTTGAATGGGTTGGCTGAGAGGATGAACAGGACTATTGTCGAGAGGATGAGATGTTTGATTTCACAGTCAGGCTTATCGATGACTTTCTGGGGTGAGGCTTTGAGCACAGTTGTTCATGTGCTGAATTTGTCACCAAGTGCTCCATTGGAGGGTGATATTCCAGAAAGAGTTTGGACCGGTAAGGATGTTTCTTATGGTCATTTGAGGGTCTTTGGGTGTAAAGCATTTGTTCATATACCTAAGGATGAGAGATCGAAGCTTGAGATGAAGTCACAGCAATGTGTGTTCATTGGTTATGGTCAGGATGAGTTTGGATACAGATTTTATGATCTCGTTGATAAGAAACTCATAAGGAGCAGAGATGTTGTGTTCATGGAAGATCAAACAATTAAGGATATTGACAAGTCCGGAAAACCAACTCAGAGTAATGAGAGTTTGATCAATTTAGAGGCTAGTCCTTCTACATCTGTCCACGGTCAGATCGAGGATGAGGTTCAAGATGATACACCCGGTGCAGATGCTCCCACACATGAAGATGGTATTGGTGATCATGGTGACGATCATGGTGAGACACCAACTACTGAGAACCCTCCTATTGTTAGAAGATTCGAGAGAGGTCTAAAACCGTCGACAAGGTATGATCCTAGTGAGTATGTGTTACTTACTGATGGGGGAGAGCCTGAAAGCTTTGATGAAGCTATGGAATGTGAACACAAAGATAAGTGGCTTGGTGCTGCTGGTGATGAGATGGATTCTTTTGAAGAGAATCACACATTTGAGTTGGTGAAGTTGCCTAAGGGTAAGAAGGCATTGCTTAATAAGTGGGTGTTCAAAATTAAGCATGAAGATACCAGTTTGCAACCTCGATACAAGGCTAGATTGGTTGTGAAAGGATACAGCCAAAAGAAGGGGATTGATTATGATGAAATCTTTTCTCCTGTTGTGAAGATGCAGTCCATTCGGATTGTACTTGGACTGGCAGCAAGTCTTGATCTAGAGGTTGAGCAAATGGATGTAAAAATTGCTTTCCTTCATGGAGATTTGGAGGAAGAGATTTACATGGTACAACCTGAAGGCTTTGTGAAAAAGGGTGAAGAGGATTTAGTTTGTCGCCTGAAGAAAAGCCTTTACGGATTGAAGCAAGCACCGAGACAGTGGTACATGAAGTTTAAGTCTGTTATGGAGGAGCATGGTTATAAGGAGACTACTGATGACCATTGTGTATTTATTCAGGTGTTTGGTGATGATGATTTTATCATCTTGTTGCTATATGTTGATGACATGTTGATTGTGGGCAAAGACATGAGCAGAATTGAGGAGCTGAAGAAGCAGCTCAGCAAGTCTTTTGCCATGAAAGACTTGGGTCCAGTGAAACAGATTCTTGGTATAAGAATTGAGAGAGACAGAGCTGAGAGATTGATTCACTTGTCTCAGGAGAAGTACATTGAGAAAGTACTTAAAAGGTTTCACATGGACAAATCTAAAGTGGTGAGCACTCCTCTTGCTTCACACATTAGATTGAGCAGTAAACAGAGTCCAAAGACATATGCAGAGAAGGAAGATATGGCAAGAGTTCCATATGCTTCTGCAGTGGGTAGTTTGATGTATGTCATGGTTTGTACAAGACCAGATTTAGCTTTCGCCGTTGGTGTAGTAAGCCGGTTCAATTCCAATCCTGGAAGAGAACATTGGAATGCTGTGAAGTGGATTTTGAGATATCTTCGAGGAACTTCTGGTTTTGAAGCTTACCTTTGGAGGTAATGAGCCATTGATTGTTAGCTATACTGATGCTGACATGTCTGGAGATGTTAACTCCAGGAAATCTACTTCGGGTTACTTGGTAACGTTTGCGGGCGGAGCTGTTTCATGGCAGTCAAGGTTGCAAAAGTGTGTTGAACTTTCTACCACTGAAGCTGAGTTCATAGCTGCAACTGAAGCTCTTAAGGAGTTGTTGTGGACAAAGAACTTCTGTGAGGATATTAGTTTCAAGCAGGATAAGTTTGTGTTGCTTTGTGACAGTCAAAACGCAATATGTCTCGGAAAGAACTCTACATTTCATTCACGTTCGAAGCACATTGATAGGAGGTATCACTGGATACGTGATGTGATTGCTTCTAAGGAAGTGGGACTTGAAAAAGTTCATATGAATGATAATGGAGCTGATATGATGACGAAGTCATTGCCGAGGGAAAAGCTTGAGGTTTGCCGTGATATAGCCGGAATGGCTGTTTCCTCCAACTAGTCGGAGGGGGAGTTTGTTGGTGTTCCTCCTAGTGTGAGGAAACCATGGGTTTGGTTGAGAGAAGATCAAACCTGAAGTCTGCTGTGTAAAATTCTGAAGTCTGCTGTGAAAATTCTCAAGTCTGCTTTGTTAATTTTCAAGTCTGGTGATGAAATATCTTATAAGGTTTTTTTAAAGTCTCTTATTTGTAAGACCTATATAAGATGAGTGTGACCTAATTTTTTAGGTGGAGACACACAGATAGACATAACACACTAAAAGAGAGAGAGAAAGAAGAGAGAGGCAAGAAGGAGAGAAGAAGGGGATTTTCGTCTGGTTTCTTCAAGGCTGTGTTCGAGGGCTCGAAAGTGGTCCGATCTAGCTGATATTTTGTGGAAAGCTTCATGACTCAGTAGGTTTGAGATTCAACGGTGGGATTGTCGTTTCAACGGTTGGTTTCTCGTGAATCGGGGTTTTAGTGAAGCTGGTCGCTACAGTTCTTCAGCAGTTGCAGTCTTGAGTGTTTGGGAAATCCAACGGTGAGTTCTTCTCTGATTGAGCTGAAATTTGGCAGAGGTGTTTTTGACTTGTTCATCTTGGATTTTTACGGTGGGATTGTTCTCTGGTTGCCAGAATCCTAGTGAGCTGAGGTCGTTTGTATCTGCTAGTTTTGTAAGCTTGTATTGCTCTCTTGTTGAGTTCTCTTGGTGTTGGAGATTACTCTTTGAGCCTTAGTCTCTGAATCTGTTCTGTAGGAACAGGGAGGACGTGGTTGTAACACTCATACATTTGATATAGTGGATTTTTTGAGTGGACTACGGTCCCGTGGTTTTTCCTTCTCACATCGAGGAGGTTTTCCACATAAAAAGATCGTGTGTCATTTAGTTTCTTGCTTTGATCATTTCTGTGCCATAGTTCAAGTTCAAGTCTTTTTCCTCACAGGCTCACACAAGTGCGGGGAAACTTATTCCGCTGCGCATTCGCGTGTTTTCGTGTTTTCCCCAACAATTACCTCGTCCAGTTTGGTGCCTATAAGTATACACAAAGTGCCTCAAACCAATTTCTGGTTCTGAGCTACTTCTTCCCTAGAGAAACATTCTTATACATGCCAATGTTTTAAGCTTAACTTCAAACGACATCATTTGATACAACTAAACCCTTTGCAGTCTAAACTCGAAACCCGACCAAGATCAGTATAACTTGGACCAAAGCAACGATCATCACTTTGAAAATTCAACTTGGAGCTATATTGTCCACTAATTAGAGATTTTATAATTCCGGAGATGGATCAGGTTACGGTGCAAAATTTGGATTACCACACGGTGCTGAAGTGAAGATTCATATTATAGAGGAAGGTCATGATGCTGATGATCACACAGTAATTTTAATCAACAAGAACAACAAATACATGTTTAAGAGAGGATGGAGCAATATCGCTACAGCAAAAGGTTACAAAACAGGTGATGAAATTGGACTCACGTGGGAGCAAAGCCAGGATAAAAGGTCTGGAAGGTTCTTGGTCCATCATATTAAGTAATCTTGTTTGTTTTTTTTTTTGTTTTTTTGTTTTCTAATGTCAAAGAGCTTTTCTAATATTTATTTAGAGGTTTTGATTTACTATAGTGTACTATTTTTTTTTCATGGGTTTTATACAATCTTATAATAAATAAATTGATGTTCTTTTAAAAAAAAAATTTACTCTATTATTCGTTACGAACCTTTATATATATATATATGTCTTAAGAGATGACGTTCATGCTAATTCTGCAACGTAAGTAAAAGCTGTACCAACAAAATCCGTCTCTCACGAAAAAGCGAACCTTAATTTTGGATATGATTGATGCTAATTATGCCACTTACAATATGTTCAAAATATATTTACTAGGTCTTTGGCTTCTTCCTAATTCCTGATTATTTTGACTGATATATAAACTCGTGGGCAGTAGAAAATCATTGTGATTCCTTTTCTATCTTTGCGTTATTGAATTTTTTGCTATGTTCTTCGGATGTTCATCATGATTTTGATTGAGAAAGAAAAATCAAAGGATCAGACTTTTCACAAGCACAATTTACTTTCGTGACCGGCAAGTAAAAAAATGTTTCCCAAGCCCTAGCTAGTCGATGATTAATTCGTCCAGTTTGGTGACTCTAAGCATACACAAAGTGCCTCAAACCAATTTCTGTTGCTGAGCTACTTCTCCCCTAGAGAAACACTCTTGTACATGCCAATGTTTTAAGCTTAACTCGATCCATACGCGCGACATCATTTGATACAACTAAGTCACCCGACCTCAATCAGTATAATTAGCAGAGCAACGATCATTACTTTTAGGAATTCAAAGTTCAATTTGGAGTAATATTGTGTCTTCTATTTGAATCAACTAATAATTCAACAAAAAGCATAAACAAGCCACTTGATACGTTTCTACCTCTTCAATCGCAAAAAATTCGGGATTCAAAGAGTTGATTCAAACAGCAAGACTCAAAAGGTGCAACAATCTTCTACATAATGAAATAATGTTTTCCTCAGACAATAGAAGCATAAACCAACAAAATTCACCGTTTTAGCTCTTCAGAAAGAGCAGAACTTTGGAACATTAAAAAAAAAAAAAGTAAAACTTAAAACAGCTCTTTGACATTTACCAGAATCAGGCTTGACCTTCGGGTTTCTTATCCTCTGCAGCTTCATTAGAAGCTCCGTTGGACTCTGCTCCTCCTTCAGTGTTGTTCTCCTCAGGTGGCTGAACTTGTTCATCCTCAGGGAGAGGCTCTTCCACATAATCATTCTCAAAAGCATCAGCTGGAACCTCGTAGATCCGAACTTGAGGCTTCGATGGATCCTTGACTAGAACATACTTTCCTTCACTCAGCTTCATACACAGATCAACAATCGACTTCACAATACCCCACATGTTGGAAGTGTTCAGATTAATCTGTCCAGCGAAATCCTTCGGCTTATACCCCAGAACCGATAATATAACATGGTTGAAATGATCACGAGGATGAACCCTCGAAACAAAACCAATCTTCATCATATCTGCATTAGCCAAAAGAGCCTGTGCAGTCCACTTAGCTAACTTATTACCATTGTTCTTCAACTCATTAGCTAAAACCGCACCTCTCTGAGTCTCGAGCTTCTGCCTCCAATCAACACCAGAGTATTTAGCATCAAACTCGTTGAGAGCATTCAAAGTGAGGAATGATTTCTGGTTATTCAGATCAACAGTGCTCTGTAACTCACACCTAGCAACTAGATACATACTATCATCTAGCTTCCACCTCCTATACCTATAAGCAATAGAAGCATTCTCTTCACCTTCATTAGCATTAGGGATCGGCTCATCAAAAGTTTCTCTTTTCCCATTCTTCACCAAAACCTGCTGAGCAAAATTCTGGTTGATGAAAGCAGCCTCCACGCCAAGAGAATGAGCAGAGTTGATATCGTCTTTCCCTTCAGGCAATGGCTCTTGTGAAGTCTCGTGAACCGATAACAGATCGAGCGGCGACCCATCCCTCTTATCGAAGAACAGCTTATTCCCAACACGTTGAATCACAAGATCCCACGAGTAAACCGATCTAGGAGCACACATAAGAGCAGCAAGGATAGCATCGGTGGCAAAGACAGTAGCTTTGTCTTCCTTAGCGAGACGCCTGATGACAAGATCGTCACTTGTAGTGACCTTGAAGCTCCTGTTCTTGAAACGCTCGAGTCTACGTTCAGCTTTGGGAGTGATACGATCAAAAGTCCGATCGTAAGACTCGAGTCCACCACAAAGGAGGAGATCTTCTGG